>CANXYC010503518.1:0-16012 GCA_948193065.1 Aleurites moluccanus
AGATTATGTTGAGTCATTGACATTCTCATGACTTAGGTAGCATTGATGTGTTGCTAGACACCGGTCACTGCTTGTGACATAAAATATGATTTTATGTCACTGCTAATGTTATGGGAACCTATAGGGTCACACATTTAGATCGAATCGATGATAGAAATTATAATTCATGAGATGGATTAAAAAAATAAGCATTGGGCTAAATGGTTTAGCTAATAACTAATATAAGCCCAAAATTCGAGCCCAAGTCAGATGGGGCGAATTAGGATTTTATTAGTTGATCTAATGCTAGGGTTAAATGTCTATAAATATACATGTGATGTTATTTTTAGGTTAGACTAATTTTTATGCCCTTTTTCAGAAAAGAAGAAGTGAACTCTAATCCTAATTCTCTTAGACATATCTAGCAAAACATCTCGGAGATATTCTTCTTGTTCGTGAGACGAACCAAAGGAGAGACGATCTGTTCGTGTGGATACCGTAAAGGTAGAAGGCGAAAAAGGTTCTGCTCCTGACTCAGAATCGTCTTTTTGTAGTCGAATAATCAAACAAAGGTATAAACCCTAACCTTCTGATATGGATCTTTATATGAATCCTGGAGAAAATCAGAATAAATTTTTCTATTCCGCTGCCTTTTCTGATTTCGATTTCCAACAAACTCTACTTCAAAAATTTCTTGAATCCGTTTAGTGGTGGAGCTTGAATTTTATTTTTAGAGAGATTAAATTAAAAGCATCTCATTGTACAACAATAAATATTTTTAATTATGGAGACCAAATAATGAAAACATAGCTAAATTTTTTTTTAAACAAACTTTAAACATACGAAATATTATTAAATTTTTTCAAAAAATTTGAGGAGTGATGTTCCCTCTGTGTTTTCACAAAGATCTGCTTCTAAATTTACTATTGCGAAATTATATATTTGAAAAATTCATATTCCTCTAGAAAAATAATTTCAGGTGATAATATTAAATTATGACAATCAAATATTGGGTAAAACCTGGGTCATAGCTAAATTTTCAAGTCTACTCTAATTTGATAACTAATTGAAAAATTATTATCGACTAATCACTAAACTTGACAAAAAATTTCACTAGTTGATCAGTTGACTAAAAAGTGACTGGATTGACACACATGACATCTTAGTTAGTAGTTGTTCATAATGTAACTTGTCACGTCATTAGGTGCATTTAATGGCCAGTTAGTTATCAAAATAGAACAAATTTAAAAGTTTAGTTATCATTCAGATTATTTACCCAAACTTTTTGCTCCAGTCATTTGATGACTTTGAAGACACATTTTGTAATTTTTGATGTCAACTTCTGTATAATTATTGAGTTTATAATAGGTTTTCTAACAAAATTATTTGTTTGTTTCTTCTGATTAATGATGTTATTTTATCTCATTATGTGCACTACTACAAAGTTGAAAAGCTTTTCAGATTTCAAGCTTGGAATTTCTATTCCTGTTCGAGGAGAGTGTAGCGAACTGCTTAATATAAATGGGGAGAAGAATGACTATGATTGGTGAGATATGATTTCTTACTTTAATAATATGTGAATTTTTAGTTGTCAATTCACTGGCTTTACAACACCCTGCAAAAGTTTTAGTTCACAAATAAACTGAAAGAATGCTTTAAGTTTTAAATATAAAAAAATTTTCTGCAGCCTGAAAATGTCTTTAGTATGGGATTTATTATGGATGGTAATTTAGATTTTTTGCTATAAATTTCTCAAATTCAGTATCCAAATTGGCCAAACAAACCTCCCAAAATCATCAAAATTTATAAATCCAAAAAAAATCTCCATTTTCTTTCTGATCCAACCTCTCACACTCTTTCTAACTCTTCTCTATCTTCCTCTTTGTTCCCACTCATCGCCAAATACCTTTGTGATTTTCTTCCCTTCCATCCATTACATGATGCTACTAATAAAATTAAATCTTCTTAAAGACATTGACAATCCCATAAGAAGCCATCAAAATCTTGAAAATTTAATTAAATTTGACTTATCCATCAACCATAATCATCAAAATTTGCATCAATAATCGTCTATAAGTATTTTTTTATCCAAGACCATCCATGAATTTCAACTTTTTTTTGAAGGATTTTTATAAGATAGCCAATCGAAAAGTGAAGGTAGAGTTCAAAGATATCGAGAAGAGAAAGTATAATTTGTTTAGGAGGCAAATTTATTGGATTCGATGGTGACACTTATGTGGCTCCTAGAGTGGTAAATGGATCTAGGGGCAGAAGGCGAAGGCGAAGGTGAAAGTTAGGTTAGAACCCAAGTTCCACCATGGGCTTCTTGAATGCCTCCAGTGAAACCCAAATAATAGAGCCGCATCACCTTGTTTCCATCATCGACGCACCTGTAATTGAAACAAGAACATGAGAATAAAATGAGATCGGGTATGGGTTATAGGTAGAACGAGAACGAGAAGCAGGAGCCAAAATGAGTATGGGTTTAGGTTTGGGTTTGGTGTGGGTAAGGGAAATAAAGGTGGGATTTTGTTGATGCAATTGGTAGTGATAGAGGTGGTGGTGCTTCTGCCTATCCTGTCTTTGCAGTATGGTAGCAGTGGTGGTGGTGACTCTTTTTACAACTTGAGCTGGGTATTAAATATTTGGGATTAGGGCTAGAAACATCTTCGACAACTCTTTGATAACTAAACTTTCAGATATGTTCTAATTTGATAACTAACTTGCCATTTAATTCACGTAATGATGTGGCATCTGACGTGTCACTTTTTCACCACGTGTCATTGACGTGTCAAGCCACGTCATGAATGGCTGGTGACTAGGATGCCATGTATACTGATCCGACTACTTTTTAGTCCAGTTATAATGACCTTAAATTTTTTTTTTTTTTTTATGATTTTATGAGATAATATTTGTTTGTTGAAAATCATACATATATATATATATGTGTGTGTGTGTGTGTGTGTGTGTTTTGTCTTAATTTAATTTAATTATTTTCTATTTTGGTGAACAGTAATTGGTTGGTTTTAAAAACCAACCAATCAGCTATTACTAGTCGGTTCGGTTCGGTTGAGAGAGAGAGAGAAAGAGAGGCAGAATTTTTCGATCGAGTTTTCGATCCATTCCGGCGGCGATTTTCAACGATCTTGGTATTAATGGAAAGCTCTCTTCATAAGCCTTTATTTGATACCAACCATGGAGGGAATGATTGGACGACGAAGGAGAAATCAGAGGGGGCAGTTTTCGGCCACTGAAGCTTTTGGGCTTTGATTCTGGCGAACCATGGCGAGTGGCGACAAGTGGATGGCAGAACTGTGTTCCTGGCGACGAGATGAACATGATGGTATGGGGCTTGACATTTGGGACTACCGGCAGCGGCGGCGGCTCCGGCGACCGATTTCTAGCAGTTTTGTTGGATCTTTCCGGTGTGTTTTTCGATCCTAGTTATATAAATTTTATTTTTAGTATACCCCAAATCTAGATTTATTTAATTTTATATGTTTATTATTTGATTATCGATCCAAATTTTGATGGAAATGATTATATATGGTGATAATGAAATTTTTAGAATATGATAATATGGTTTATAAATTCATAATTTTATGAGATAAAAATTATTTAGTTTAAAGAAACTATTTTTTTTTAAAAAAAAGAGGAAAATAGATTTCTTTAAATGAATTGTTAAATTTATGGGTAATGAATATTTTGAAAAAATACTTATAATAATAATATTTTAAAGGATTAAATTTTGATTTATTTAATAGATATATATATAATTTCCAATTATTTTCTTATATGTGCCATAAATAAGGTAAATAATTATCTTTAATTATTATGAGTTATTTGGAGTTAGAATTATCGATATAATTTTCTTGATTTACATATGTATGAAATTATGTTTAATTAATTGAATTAAATGATTTTTAATGGTTAAGGTAAATTATGAAATTCTATGAAAATGGTTAGATAGGTGTTAATTATTATTTTATTTCTTGAATATCAAAATGAGTTTTCATGAAATGAATGAATTGAATTGAGTTGAATTTAAAATATTTTAAAATATAAAAGTTTATTTTATACAAATGGTATTTGAATTAAGTATATAAACTATTTTAGTAAATATGTGATGTTTAAAAATGAATTAAAAAGATATTGCTAATAAAATGTATTTTCTAGAATCTTATTAAGATTTAAAAAGAAAGTAATAAATATTATTTTATGAATATCAATTATTTCTTTTTATTATATGGTTAACTATTAATAAGCTATATTTAATTAAAGGCATGATTTATATAGTGCATATCGAATTTAGAAATATTTTAAGAAAAATGAAATTTTAAAAGGAAATTTATGATTATAGAAATTTTAAATACTATTTTATATTTTTGGCTGGATGAATTGATTTAGTGGTGATGATGAGTTTAGGAACCCAGAAGGAGTTATTTGAGTTATGTTGTTTGCTCTGTGAGCTATTTTGAAGTGTTTATTCTTTTGTCTTAGCGGGCAATGTTCTAGTTTTAAGGGAAGTTTTATCGAAATTCCGGCAAACTCTTAGGAGTCAATTCGTAATTTTATTAAAGTTAATGTGTATCTTTATGTTCTAATGTCTTCTCTATGCTATTCGATCTAGGTATTCAGGAGTTTCCTAGCCGTCAGATTTCAGGCACTCCGAAGAGAGCTAGTGGTTAATGATCGTCAAATAGTGAGTTGATATATTTAATTTAACTCTGCATTAAGCATAACATGTAAGCATTGATAAATGAATTATATTATATGTATATAAGCTATCATTATTGCATTAGCTTTAGTAGTATGATGTATGTTTATATCATATTATATCATGTTGAGGATGATGATGAATGACATTGTATGTATATATTTATGATGGAAAATAAGGTGATGTGGAATCCATCACTAACACATAAAACATCAATGATGTAACGTGACACAACATGATTTATGATGATATTATTTCAGGGATTGCCTAGTTCGAGTTGATCTCATCGTAGTCCCTGGACATGGATAAGATAGTAAAGGGATGTCTGGTTTGAGTTGATCTCACCGTGACCTCATAGTTGAATTTTAAGAGAGCCAAGAAAGGGGGTCGGCTCCCCATTTACGATAAACGAAAACATAGATGAGGTTGGATTCTACGGACATTTTTCATCATAGTTGATATGTAAGTTTATAGGTGATTATATGTGATGTGACTTTTCATGTAGATTTAATAAATGACCTGCGTATTAAATTAATTTATATTAGCTCATTAAGTCGAACGCTCACCCCTGTTTAAATATTTTTCCATGTTCCGGGTCGAGCTTAAAGAGTTTAAATTTTTAAGTTGAGTATTCCTGCCTCCTAATTCTCAGGCAATAAAATTATTTAATTTATTATGTCATTATTTTATATTCACTGTATTAAAAATATTTAGAGTTTCGCATTGTTATTTTCAATATCATATTTATAGTCGTATTTTTTTTATATTGATTGTTTTGTTAAGCAGAAACTTAAATTGATGTTAAATACATGATGTTAGCCTTGAATGGCTAGTAAATGAAGTTAAATTATTGAGTTTCTATATGGCAGGTGGGCTTATAGTCCTTGTTTGTGACAGTTATAGCTGTCATATTTTAGGTTTTGTTGTTCCGTGGTAAGTCAGGCTTACTATGGGTTCCAGAAACCTTATGCTTTCCCGTTCTTTAGTGTCGGTCACGTGCCCATTTGAGTCGGGTCGTGACACCAGTAATCAATAGGTGAAATTTTTTGTCAAGTTTAATGATTAGTCGACAATAAAATTTCGATTATTGATCAAATTAGAACATATCAAAAAGTTTAGGTATCACCCAGGTCATTTACCCATCAAATGCTTCTCAATTAAAAATTTGGTTATAGATATTATCACTTAGTCCGCATATCTACATGCACAAAAATTTATTTTTGAATAAGTTTGGAATTACATTCTCTTTCTAAAAAAAGGTGCATTTTCCAATCTCCCGCTTAAGATTTTACTTTTTTTTTTTAATTAAAAATTAACTAATTTATAAGTTTAAAAACAAACTATTAACTTGGGACATATACTTTTTTACTTGGTAAAACATAAGCATGTATAATTAGTTTGGAACAAATGAATTTCATAAAATTTTGTGAAATTTACTTCAAATTTCACATTTTTAAAAAGTTTTATGTTTAAAATATTAAAAAAATATTTATTTCAATTTTATGAATTCAATTTCATGTAAATATGTATAATTAAATCAGATTTCAATAAAATAGGTGAAATTTGCAAATGAATTTTCAAAACTAACAAAATAATTATTATGGAAAAAATATTATTTTTTATTCTTTTTGTCATACTTTCTTCGTCTTTTTCTCTCCCACTTCTTTGGGAGCTGCTACATATGGTTTGAATGTTGCACTTGTTGTTGCTACTGTGAATTTTGCTACAACTGCTTTTGGCCCATTTGTACCTCATGCTACTGTTTCAACTCTTGTTAACATGAATATTCCTCCTGTGTTGCTTGCTGTCAACAATGTATTATGCTGTGAGGCATTGTCTGAACATCAGTCTAGTTCCCTTGAAATCAATTTTTTTTTTTTTTTGATTTGTTCTCAAGACTTAGGTGACTATTTCCTTTTTTGCAAATTATTTTTTTTTTTTAAATTTTAAAGAGTTGCCACCTTAATTTATTTTTGATGAAAAATTTAAGGAAAAAACCTATTTTGACTCCAATTTTAATCCAAATAGAAAAGTACACTAAACCTTCAAACTAGGTTGAATTCGAGAACTAGATTTTTGATTTAAGTAATAAAACTTGGCCTTTAATTTAAATATAACTTAAAAATAATATTTTCTATGAACAAGTATAAAAATGACATTTAAATGAATGAAAATTGCATAAATATGGCAAGAATAAAACAATTAAATAAAACAAAACCAAACAAATAGGGTATATCAACTATAACCCTTATGGGTTATAGGATGATCATATATTCTCCAAATTAAATAAATGAGAAAAAGCAAAATAACAAAAAATTAAAAGGAAGAAGAAGAGAAGATTTGTTTAGTTTTTTGGATTTGATGCTTGGATCAAGTATGCCTATGTATTCCTTCGAATGAGAATCAAAATTCATACAGTTTTTCCATGTAATACCTTAGAAAACTTAAATACCTAATTCAATGAGAAACATCTGAATTGATTATAATGGGGTATAATTTTAGCTTAAATTAATAGGTGACTTTAAAATTTTCAAAGTAACCATCTAAAAGACTTAAATTAAAAGAATATATGGTTAATGTAGAATGAGTATAATAGTTAAATAAAATAGTTAAATTGTTCAATAATTAAAATTGGATGTGAAGAATGGACTTGAATTAAATTAGATAGTGATGTAATTGGAAGACATTACAAAAATATACAGATTAAATTTTAATTTGGCATCATTAGTGGATGGTGGGATACTCTTGTCACCAACATTTTCCATCTTTTCTTTTTTCTTCCTTTCATGCCACCACTTGTCCCTTTTGTTTTCCATTCATTTTATTTCATTTCATTTCTTTCTTTTTTTCTTTTAATTCCTATTCTACCAAGTGTAAATGATGATAAAAAGAGAAGACTTTTGTTATATTTTTCTTTTCTTCATTTTGTTGGCGGTAATACTTATCCCATTTTCTTCTCATTTTTAATGGTTCCTCGATCTTTCCTTGATTATATGCTATATGTAATTAAGTGATAAAGTGAATTAAAGAAAGAACTCCTAGACACTTATCTTAATTCCACTCCTTTTTAGCCGTAGCTTATATCAATAATATATTCCTTGTTCCTTCATTTGCTTCTTCAAAATTTCACCACTGTTTCCATAAAAATCTCCATAGATGTAACTTAAAAACTCATGTTCTAATTAAATTAAGAGAATTAAGAGTAAGAAATGATTCAAAGATTAGAGAAAAGGAAGTGACAACCTTGATTCATCAATTAAGGTAAATTTCTAACTTTGAGTTAATCTTAATTTTAATAACATAAATGATTAAAGGAAGTGATGAATTAGTGTATTTAAATTTTAATTGATACATATTTGAAAGTCCCAATGGCAATTAGGAGGGAAGGATGATGAATTGGTTATTAGACAAACTTAAAATCTAATCATAAATTAAAATTCTTAAACAAAATAATTGAACTAATTATAGCGGAAATAAATATTCAATGTATTTAAACAAATTCAACTACTAATATTTATGTATGTATGAATGAGCAAAATATATATGTAAAGTAATCATAAAATAATAATCTATGAGGAGTGTAGGGAAGAAAGAATCAAATACAAGATTTATAGTTGTTCAACCAACTCCTTACCTACATTTACTCCCCAACCATCCTTTGGAATTTTCACTTTCAATTGATCTTTTTGCGGGTGCAAGATCAAACCCAAGTATTTTGGCTCGTACTCAAACCTTTACAAAGTGTTTTCACAAAACTCACACTTAACCCTTCACTATATATATCTTTTTTACAGGAGCAAGATAAAAAACCTAAGTGTTTTTCTATTTGGCACACAATCAAATCTTTACAAAATGTTTTCATAAGGCTTACACTTAACCTTTACAATTAATCCCAAAATGAGCAACGAAAGCTCATAAACAATTCACTTACTCTTTCTAATCTCACTTAATAACCCAAAGAAATGTTGAGAAAGAGAAGAAGAATAATTACCCAACTTTCCAATAGATTTACTTCAATGAATCTTATAAATAAATGATCTAACTAAGAAAATGAAGTTGAAGATTTATTTTTCATTTGTGTAAGCTCAGTAGATGTTGTTTTTAACCCTAGAAATATTCAAAGGACTTGTATTTATGGTCTCAACTCAAAACTAGCTATTACCCACTTTATTGTGGTGTATCTTAGTCTTATAATGATAATATTTTTTCAAACTTTCATGACATTCGCGGCTGCAAATTTTATTGTCATGGCCGCGACTTCTGATTCATCTGTAATAGCACTTTGGAACATTGATTCGCGGCCATGAATAAGTTTCCTGTTGAATCAATGAATTATTTTCCTTATACCTTGAGTTATATAATTCCAAATCATACACCGTTTTTTTATTGAAAACTTTTAGATGTCTAATACAACTTTGTAGTTTCGAACAACTCTAAATCATCTGTCTTCATGCTGTAAAAAATATGAACATTTTCTTACTCTAATCTGCAAGACAATTTGAGCATACTTCACTAATTTTTCAATTTCTCCTTCTATAGAACTCAGAATCACATCATTATTTTTTCATTTGAAATTAGTCTTCTAGAAATTCAATCTTGTAGAATGAAATGCTCAAATTATTCTTCTAGAATTCCCAATAGTGATTTTATATTATCACATTTGTTTTGTCCTAGTCTATCAGCTTGAGCATAATTCTTTCAAAAATTCATATCTTCATTTTTTAATATCTAATGCTCAATCCAATTTATATTCCCAAAACTATACATCCATATATAGTTTGTCCTACTAATTTCACTCAATTTAGACTTTGTGCAAGTCTGTTAGTAATAGCTATGATTTTGGACTGAAATGCTTACAAGCGGCCGTGACTTCTTTTGTAGTGCCCACTACTCCAATATTCATGGACTGAAATGCTTACTTGAGCTGTGACTTCTTTTGTAGTGCCCACTACTCCAATATTCGCGCCTGCAAATATTGTCCTGCCTAGTGTTGAAGGTATTGTCTCTTTTTGAGCTTCTTAGTAGCGGTCACGACTCTTCCAGTAGTGCCCGCAAATTCTTCATTTCCTTAAAACCTGTAATTTGATGATTTATCTATCTTGTATATAATTAAGCAAACAATATTAGTAATTAAATTAATTATTTATAATCATTAAAATAAGCAAGTTAAGACTGAAAGGTCTAACAATCTCCCCCTTTTTGATGATGACAAACAATCAATTTTTGTGCAAGATAAAAATATGTAAGCTCTCCCTCAATCTATATGCATTTTTCAAAACATACTCCTCTTGGTATGTTAAAGATGTACATATGTGCATATTAGAGATTAAATATTGGTGTTAATGTGGATATACAAATTTCAATCTTTTTAATCAAGCTGAGATGCACATTTCTCTTCCCTTTTGTTTGACAGAATATATATATATATATATATAGAAATGAAGCAAAGAAATTGAAGTGTAATAGCAATCATTTCATAAATAATCATTGCAAAAGTGGTCATTTTCATATACAATAACAATTATTTAAGACCAAAAAAATGAGTCCAATTAACAAAATATAAGGCCAAAACAACATAACTCATTCATTTTTCAAAAGATATATCACTTGTTATAAGAATATGGTCTCATTCAAAGAGGAATATAAGAGTAAAATTTAATTTACTTGCAAGAAATGAGACACCACAAACACATAAAATATATGATGCTATTTATAATGATAATCATGCAATCATTCAATTAAGATTTAGAATTTAGAGTTACCACTTTAGGCTTTTGGGAAGAAGTATGATATGCTATTTCCCATTAGAGATGCATGGATTACTTCAAAGACTGTGAGGATTATCAACTTTGTACTTTGCTTTGATGTTCCTTAGATATTTTGGCTTTTATCTTTCAATTTTGTCATTGCCAGAGGTGTAGAAGAATATATATGCTTTGAGATAGCCAAAAGAGATTTTGAAATGGATCTTTGAAGCTTTATAAAATGATTCAAGGGCTTTGGATGATCCTCCATTAATGTTAGCTCAAATATATAGTTGTTGTAATTATTCAACTTTGATCCAGCTTTAAGTTGCATAATTCAATCAAGTAATTCTTGAGCTAAACTTCTCACAAAAATTAAGAAATAAATATTTATGATAACTAAGATCTATTGTATTTCCAACCATTAAAGAATCTCCTCTTGAAGCATTCAAATAGGCCTTTAAATGCATCGCCAAATATTGTTGCTCACTTAATTAAGACAGCCTGCGCAACCTTCATTATATCTACTCCAGATTCTTGTAGACATATCAGAATGAGCTTATTCTTTTTGGAAATAAATCTTAACTAAATTTTCTATATTTATAAGAAATTTCAGATCTAAATTTTCTATATTTATAAGAAATTTCAGATCCAAATTCAATCTCCATGATTCTCTGCATCAGTTCAAAGTTGCTTATTCTATTCTGCCACTGCGTTGCTGTTTGAGTTTGTTTCACTAAAAAAATCCATAAATTGAGTTCTAAAGCTTTAAAAATTGAGATTCTAGTTGTTATGAATCCTTACACATACACCTTTGAAATCATATCTTGTAGAACATCCCAAATTTTCTCAATGAGTGCAGTATTAAGCATGAATGTAAATGATGTGTAGTGGATTTAGCAACTCCTCTATTTTGAGTATCTTCACAACATTTTTTACTTGAGTTTTTTGGCAAAATAAATATTAATTATCTTCCTCAAGGCTTCATTGGTTTATTAAATGCATCATTTATCTTGAATACACACACAAATTTTTATCTTGCATAAAAATTTAATGTGGATATACAAATTTCAATAATTTCAATCAAGCTGAGATGCACATTTCTCTCCTTCTTTGTTTGACAGCAAAAAAAAAAAAAAGTATATATATATATATAATCATTTTTATGAGCTCCTTTGTATTTGCATGGCCTTAATGCTTAATGCAAATTATTTCTTATCATGTTTATGCCATTGATTCCTAGATTTTATAATGAGTAAGCCATCTTCTATAAATCCTCATAATTCCTCATCTAAATCATCTAAGTATTCTTCCATTTTACTTGCCCAAACTTTATAATTTCTACCATAAAAAAGTGGTGGTTTACTTATGGAACCATCTAGCTTACATGTAAAATTTTTATATGTAAAATCTACTCTTGGATGGTTAAATTCTAAGTGAAGAGTACAAACTTTGATACTGATTGAAAGTCTCAATGGCAATAAAAAGCGGGGGGAGGGAATTTAAAATCTAATTACAAATTAAAATTATAAAACAAAATAATTGAACTAATTATAGTGAAAGAAAATATTCAATGTATTTAAACAAATTTAACTACTAATATTTATATATGAATGAATGACAAAAATATATATGCAAAGTAACTATAAAATAATAATGTATGAGGAGTGTAGGGAAGAGAGAATCAAATACAGGATTTATAGTTGTTCGGCCAACTCCTTATCTACATCTACTCCCCAAGCACCTCTTGGGATTTTCACTTTCAATCAATCGTTTTGTGGGTACAAAATCAAACCCAAGTATTTTGGCTCACACTCAAACCTTTACAAAGTGTTTTCATAAAGCTCACACTTAACTCTTCACTATATATATATCTTTTTACAGGAGCAAGATAGAAAACCTAAGTGTTTTCCTATTTGGCTCACACTCAATTTTTTACAAAGTATTTTCACAAAACTCACACTTAACTTTTACAATTAATCCCAAGATGAGTAATAAAAGCTCATAAACAATTCACTTACTCTTTCTAATCTCACTTAATAACCCAAATAAGTGTTCAGAAAGAGAAGAAGAATAATTACCCAACTTCCCAATAGATTCACTTCAATGAATCTTTCAAATAAATGATCTAACTAAGAAAATGAAATTGAAGATTTATTTTTCATTTGTGTAAGCTCAATAGATGTGGTTCTTAATCCTAAAAATATCCCAAGATGTCACGACCTGTATCCGGATTGCGACGGTCCTAGGATGCGGGAAATACCAATGGCAACCTGCACCCGTAGAACCCAGCATCGCATGCATAATCTAAAATCATAATTTATTATCCATTTTAGTTATTTACCATCCATTCTGTTATTCTGCAATTCATTCTGTAATTTAATGCAATTGGTTGTAACACTCATTATATCATACCATATACTCATCATATATCATATAATATCATCACATATATATATAACTGTTCATATCCTAGCTAATCCATACATACCCCATGGAGTAGCTAGATTATGAACACAAAAAATAGTACAGAATTCAAATATATACATGAAATAACTGTAGCAGAAATCCTTGGATGATAGACGATGGGATTTTGCAATCTACTCCTCTCCTGAGATGGTTAAACAAGGAAAAGGTAAGTATATAAGATACTCATTGAATCTATATGCATCACAAGTCAAAATAGATGGAACAATGATATATATATGATAAGGGAACAATGAAACAATATCAATCATGTTGGTTTATAAAATCAGTATTAGAAATCGATAGGAATATCAATGGTCATATACAGTCATGGAATCATATGGTAAGACAGATATAGGGCCCTGTAATACGTAGACTATGTGTAATCATACAGTCGATCACATATCAAGTAGGCATAAGACTGATCAGGTCCTATGGCTAGGACCAATAACCCTTTCCATCTAGGGCATCAATATCAATGTGCACATTGCCGACAGTATGTACCCACTACCCTGTCGAATCGACAGCTCTGTCTAACCACATATAGGCCAATACAAATGAACATCATATCAATAGACACCATTTTTCAACAATGGTATCAAACTCAATATCTTTTAAATCAAATGGTATTTGAATTAAAAGCATTGCAATATACAACATTCAATCAAGGATAAAGGTTATGGTAAACAACAAAGGTATGGAACAAAAGTTGGTTCGGCAAAGAAAATCGGAGGGCCAATTGGAATGCGAATGTCGCTGGCGACGATGGCATTCAAATGGTAGGCCTATGGAATACAAAGCTGTCACGACCCATTTTCGGATCGCGACGGTCCTAGGGCACGGGAGATGCCAATGGCGACTGACATCCATAAAACCCAGTATCATATGCACAATCTATAAACCACAATATATTATCCATTTTAGTTAGTTACCATTCATTCTGTTATTCTACAATTTATCCAGTAAATTACTGTAATTGGCTGTGATAATCAATACATCATATCATATAGTCATCATATAACTCATAATATCATCACAACATATATACATGTTCATTTCCTAGCTAACCCATACATACCCCATGGAGCAACTAGATTATGAACATCAAAATAATAATACAAAATCAAAATATATACATCAGAACTGCTAGCAGAAATCCTCGGATGATAGACGAGAGGATTCTGCAATATACTTCTCTCCTGAAATGGGTAAACAAAGAAAAGGTGAGTATATAAAATACTCAGTGACTCTATATACATCAATAAATAAACAGTAGGTAATAATGGAGCAATGGTACCAATAGGTCAAGATACAATATCCAGAATCAATAATAGGTCACAGTATAGCCAAAGAACAAAGTATAGGCTTGGTATCATATGGAAAGACAGATAAAGGGATGGACTGTATGAAATCATACAATCTCCAGTAGAATCAGTATGGATTATATGCGAACATACAGTCTCCAGTAGCATATGAATATCAATGAGCATAAGAATGATCAGGTCTTATGGACAAGACTATAACCTCTCCTAGCTAGGACACTAATAATATAATGTGTACATCGCCGATAGTATTTTCCCACTACCCTGTCGGATCGGTAGCTCTGTCAAGCCACATTAGGATCAACATAAGGAAACAACATATCAATGGATACCATTATGCAACAATGGCATCCTCCATATCAATAAGCTCAATATCAATCAATCAAGTATCAATAGGATCCATGGCATTGTAATAGGTGACATACAAACAATGGTACATAGTTTGTTAATCAATAAAGACATGGAACAAAAGTTGGCTCGGTAAAGGAAAGCGGTAGGACAATTGGCATGCTAACGTCACTGGCGACAATGGCATTTAAATGGTAGGCCTATGGAATGCAAACAATAGGCCAAAGACAAAATGAACTAGGCATTTTATCAAACACTTGGTGGGCATACAATGGCAAGCCAATAGGTTAGGTTAGGGTGCAAATTTGACTTGCCCAACTCAACCAAGAACAAGCTACATTTGCAATTATACAATAGGCATCAAAGAAACAATATTAAACAACATCAAATGGGAAAAAATTGGCTATGGAAAATAAGGCAAAATCAAGCAAAATATAAGGCATTTGAATAGTGAATTAGGTTCGGCCAACATTCCATTTTCACATATGAATTCCAATCTCAATTTCAATGATATAGGCATGTTAAAGGATGCATATAAGACTCACCTAAGCTTCCAAATAGCTTTGGAAAGTTGAATTTCACCACAAACCACCAACGGAGCCAAATAAGGCAACCTTGCCAAAACTTAAATTCTACACCAAACCAATCATCAATTAGTTACCTATTAACCTCCAATTGACATATTCTAATATTAATTAACACTAACTAACACCAATTCAAATAGCTAAGTTAAACAACTTCTATTAGGTTAGGAAAATTAGGAATTTCTATCAATTTGCATCAATTGATGCAATTAACCATAAAAACCCATCAAATTCAACTCCTACATCATCTAAATGAACTATAAAATCAAATAAATTAATTGGTTACCTCAAATGGGGTGTAGAGACTATTTCTTTAAGCAATTAACCCTTGAAGTCCTTTGCTCTTTCTTGCAATTGGATGATAGAAATGGAAGGAACTAAGTTAATACTCAAGTTTTCTATTAATTTACTTAAGAAATTTGATGGAAGAATTGAAGAATTGAATGGAAATGAGAGAAGGGAGAGTTCGGCCTATGATGAACAAAAAGAAGAAGATGAAAATTTTGTCCAAGTGTTGTAATATATAAAGAAATCAATTTGGCAAATTACAACTTAATCCCCGAACTTACATAAGTTACACTTTGACCCCAAATTCTTTTGTAATTTATTCTGTCAATTCTGTCAGGATTTAGAATTCAAAGTGGGGAGTCAATAAGCTTATTTTAATTTATTCTTATTTATAAAAATGGTTTCAGAGTCATTATGTAACTTCGACGGACTAATTTCCACTATTCACCTTAAAGTTCAATTTATTTACAATTTTGCCATTGGTTACTTTTTCAGTGTTTCTAAATGATTTTCAATTCTTTCTTTTTACCAAAATTACACATGCATTATGGTGATATTTTACCC
>CANXYC010503546.1:0-28267 GCA_948193065.1 Aleurites moluccanus
TAATTTAGAAGAGTTGACTCTCAGACAGAGTGAATTTGAGGAATTTTTCCTTGAGAACAAAGGCCCTTTAGGACTTGTTGCTAGCTCTCGTTATCACAACAAATATAAAAAGCTGAAAGAAATCAGAAATAAAAGAAAAAAATCATTTAAAAGATTTTTAGGAGTAGCTCTATGTAATTCTGCCTCTAAACAGAACAATTAGAGGGAGGGCAGACTCACCTGAATGGTATCAGAGCCTAAAGGAGGGGATTTTTGGATTTTTTTGAAAGAAAAGTAGGACGTTGGGGGTAAAATTAGAAATAACTTAAGTTTGGGGCGGATAAGAACTGACAGTGAAACGCGGCTAAAAGTCTGAGGACTTTTGTGTTACGTTTTAAAGTTTAAGGATAATAATGTGCGCAAGCTATAAGTTGGAATACCATGAGTGAAATGATCTCATTGTAATGATGATAATCAAGTATCAAAACTGAACAACTTATGCCAAATAGTCAAATTTATCTTATATTGTCTATTAACAATTAAGTAATTACTTTTAGCTAAAAGAAAGGTGAAAAAAAAAGGGTATAGAACTATTTGTCATATTATTTGTGTTGAACATGTTTTAGAAGTGTTTGATAAATGGCTTCTGTTTGGGAAAATAATTTGTTTTTGTTTGAACCACATGTTGCATGTTCAATATTTATTAGAGGCTGTCAGTCAAGTATGTATCATATTTGATATGACCCTGAATTCTACTTAGACCCCTTGAGAAAGGTGCATGTGTTTCAATGAACAAAACAAATATGACAAATTATGTTTGGCATTAAAATCAGCAATTGCCTTTGCATTTATAATTACAAGTGAAATTAAGATTAGCATTTACAAATAATAATGTTATTATTATTAATTATAGGAACATTGAACACTTTGTTCAGATAAAAGGTTATTGGTCAATAAAAAGTTGCATGCATTTAAATGCTTCATGTTGCAGAATATCATCTGATAGAATGCAGAATATCTTTAAAGAATGCAGAATAACTTTAGTGTGTTTTTATGTTCGGAATTTGAAGTTAAATGTTTATAATCTTTTTCATGACAGATGAGCCACAACAAATAAAGTTATTATGTGTCACCACGCCAGACAAAGGAAGAGGTATGGCTTCACCATGTGAGATTCCTCAAGCTTCCTTGGTCCACAGGGAAGAACCTTATGCCCTGGTATGATAAGGAATCTTTCTGATTGGTGATTTTATAATTTTTTTGACTTGTATTAATTACACTTCAATTGAATGCTTTTGTCTAAAAGCTGTTATGTTTAAGATCCAAGTAGCATCTTTCTTCTATAAACTATAAAGGTGCAATAGAACACTCGGAAATTTGTTAAGCTCATATTTATTAAGTTTATGAATGTCAATGGGCAAGGAGTGGCCGAGGGAGGCTCCTTTATCCATGCTTCTGTGAAGGAAAGGACTATTTCCCACCGTGCATCTATTAATTCCTGCATTTTGTTTACATATTAATTGTACTCATTAAATTTTTAGAAATATGGATTTAATGCAACTAGTCATTCCTAGAAAAATTGTTCTGATGATATATCAATTACATCATGTATGCAATGGCCTCAATTCTGTGATTAGGGGATTGTAGCAACAACTGTAGTCTAAACCTCTAATGCATTCGTGTATATATAAATGCATATATATATGACCGAGTTGTTGCTTAAACCTTGTAATTAACAGGGTATCCAGAATCACAAGCATAACAGCCATAACAGCTTTTCCATTATGGTCCACAAATTTGTTCTCAGTAAAGGGCCTGAAGCTTGGGATAAATTACAGTTTAAACCCTATTTTTTAAAGCATTATTTGAACCCTGAACAACTTAAAACTTTCAATTAAATCCTAGTAGAATTTTTTTCCTTATCTCTCATTAATTTCTCCATGAAATATTGTACATAAAATTGTCTAAAATTGAGTATAATTACAAAATTTTAATTTGTGCAAGCAACAACTAATATGTGAATTATAGTTTAAAGAACTTAAACTTAAAATACTGAACCATTTTATGCAAGCAATGTAATAAATTAAAGCTTATATATGAGTAGTTAAAACCTGAAGCCAATTTTGTAAAACCAAAAACCAGTTGAAGAAGTTATAGAAAAGGTTCAAATTGTAACATTGTAATTGGCTTAATTGTATTTATGACGTACTTCAGAGTTTTTTTTGGCATCTAACAGCAAAGATCACTAAAGATACCCTCTCAGATATATATTTTTTTTAATAACAAAAACTGCTCCAAATCCTCCTGTCCAACAATAAAATCTAAGGTATAGATTCAAGTTCTGAGCATCATTAGAAAGACCCTTTAAGAAGGTAAAACACACCTTTTCTAGATGTACTACTCTTATTAGAACCACCGAGTTTATGCTGGATCTATGGTTAAATGGAACATGCTTAACAATATCCCAGCTATTCCATATGTTTTCCAAAAGTTAGGAACAAAACTACTTTTATGATAGGATCGCAGGAGTCATCCACTACCTATCCCCTGTCCAATCTGCTGTGACCACATCACTAATCAATAATCATCAACTACCTTTCTCTCAATCCCTCTCCATACCCCCCAAAACCACCAACTTCCTAGAAGAATTTGTTTCTTTATGATACAACTATGCATAAAATCATTTTTTCTTTTTAGACACTGTTCCACCGATACTCCTTTTTTTTCTGTATAAATTGCTCATCTTATTTTTCTCTAGCAAGATATAGAAAAACTTTCATATCCAAAAAGGTTGCTGTTGCTCGGTTTCTCAAGTCGTGTTAGTTTTCATGCACTAATTTCTGGAACAAATGTTTTTGGTGAGTATTTCCTCGTTTTTACCTTAACTTGTATAGTACTACTCTTGCATTTTTCATTAACTGAGCACTTGATCATTAACAGCCAATTTTATTCTCCGATGAGCAGTGTGAATTTGCTTGGCCCTTTTATTTGCAGACTATATTGAAGAGTCACCGAGAGACACACTGTCATTTCTGCCTGAATGAATTACCAGCAGATATAGTCCCCTGTTCATCATGTTCAATACCATTGTACTGTTCCCAGCGCTGTCAAGTGCAGGCAGGAGGAGAAAAAATCAATTATTGCAAAATAAAAGACAGAATTGATGAAAATCTTCCCAACAATCTTAAAGAGTATATTGCAGAGGTCACTTCATGTAGTGATTCTGATCCAGATGTTAAGAGCTTTCCTGATCATAAACACGAATGCCTTGGTGTGCACTGGCCTGCTGTATTGCCATCTGATATAGTTTTGGCTGGTCGAATACTAGCAAAATCTATATCTCAGAGACAAGGTCCAGTGGAGTCTAACCTTCTGGAAACTCTGGTATATCTCAGACTATATCTTGTATATTTCCATTGTATATGATAGCTGTTTTTACATAAGAATTTGACTTCCCAGTTCCTTGCTTTGTAGGATCTTTCTCACAATTATTCACAAGTTAATCCAGAAGGCAAATTGGAATTGCATATATATGCTACTGTATTGTTGTGCTGTATTCGACACTCTTTTGACTTTGAACTTCCAGTAAATGGAGTCTCTTTATCACAGGTTGTTCCTTCCTTCTCTCTCCCTCTCTGCCCCCCTCCACCCACCAAGAGGTAGATAAAAATTATTCTAATTTGTGGATAGCTGGTAAGAGGGAGGAGGATGAACAAAATGGCTTGTTCAGGGAATGCTTCAGAACCTCCACAAAAGGGAAATTCTAGACAATGGAGATGTAAAGCTAGGGCCGTTCTTGGTTTAAGCAATAGAACTTTTGAACAAAATTGTTAGTCCAAACTGATTCGTTCAGTTTATTTATTTATTTTTTAATCCGAAGCTGAAAAATTATTCTCCTTCCAATCAGTTAGTCAGTCTTTTGATTTTGTTTAGGATTAGTAAAATGTGGGAGAGAACACATTTGAGAATTAAATTAAAGTTATAAAGAGCTTAATCATACAAATAATCAACTTATATCTGAATTTTAGTTCACAACATATATATTTAATTGATAGTTTAATTCAAAATTATCGTTTTACAGAGGATAAAATAATTAAAAAAAGAAAAAAAATTCTACACACAATATAAAGATGTGTCTCTGCATGGAATCACCCACTCAATTTGGTGATGAAGGTGTAACCTTAGTGGTAGTCTACATAGCCAGAAAAGGCACATTGGTGATCTTCATATTTACAGCAAAGTGGGGGCATCCAGTGTTTGAGAAAAGTTAATGAATTACTACTAGAAGTCTCTAGATTTTGTATCATGTTGCATCAGTAAACCAAGAAAATATATTAGGGTGGGGAATAATTTTTGGGGTAAGATGAAAACCATGGTTAGGATCAGCTGGAACATATAAAAAGAGAGAAGAATAAATATTAATTAAGGATAGTAAAATAAATACTGTCATGTAGAGTTGAACTCAGGATTTGATGTTTAAATTCAAAGACACCTACAAGTTAAAATCAGTTCAAAGATTTGAATATTGGTGGCATAATGTGTGTGTATTTATTCAGTTGGTTAACCAATCCCAAGCGATAAAATAAAACAAATCAAAAAATAAATTCCAAACCGAAACTGAACCAACCAATGACCATCTTTTGTAGTTTATTTTCCAGTTTCAAATAAGGTTTTTCGCTTGTGTGTGTATATTTTCCTTTTTTATTTTCCCTAACCTAAATATAAAACCTGTTCTTGGGCTTGTGTTGGGGGGTAAGAATGAGTTATTGCCTTTAGGAGAGATCTAGGGCCAATAGGGTATTAAGATTTAGCTTTCTTACTTATTTGCTGCTCTTCATTTTGTGGCTCTAAGAGCATACGAGAAGTGTCTCATTAAGCTCTCCCTTCCCATTATCACCATTTATTATGCATCCCTGTTTGTCATCTCTCCAGATGCTAGTTTCTAATAGGTCTGAAAAGTTCAGAGGGCTTTGTCCCTTCTAGAGGTTAAATTGTATTGTCTAAGTCAACTGGGTAGGCTGGGTGTAAGAAGTTGAGCACTTCTGATCTTGCATTCTTAAAAGATGGTTTTTTAAGTATGAGGTGGAACTTTTTTAGAGTTATTCCTCATGTAGATTTGTGGTTATTTGATAATCTTTTTGATATTTGTTTGTTATTGTCATTGTATTTGTATCTGTTGCCTATTTGTGTGCAAAGTGGTCCTTCAATCCCTTTTCTAGATGAAACCCCTGTGAATCTCAATGTATTTTTGTCTATCATGTTAAACTGGATTATGAACAAACATTAATAGCATTTTTATTATTACAAGAGCGACCCTAAGGATCCACCATTGACTAATTTTAAGTCTTGCAGCAATTTTTGGATAACTCGAAACTCTAAGGGCTATTCCATCTTCTGCATTGACACTTGAGCTTGCAACTATTGTCTTTTTTTTACAACACCAAGCAATTAAATTCCTTTAATAAAAGCCCCTCATTTTGATGTGGATTGTGGACATCCTATCATTGGACAGTTCAGCCTAATTCACATCAGTGAAGTGTTCTACCTGAAGCTTACAATGAATAGAGAATGACAATCCTTGACCAGGAGTGGCTTTTATATATTTTAGAATAAAAAAGATTCCATCTAATAAGAGGAGCAAGTATCATACCTAAATTGCCAAATGTACTTGCAAAATAGGCTATATGTCAGGCAGTCACTTTGATATCTACCAATATGCATCTGTTCTATGATGATGATTTGCCTTGATAAAAACTATGGTTCTGGATCTCGAGATACTAGTTTGTGTGGAAAAACCATAGAATTAGGAAAATAGTTGTAACCAAATCAGCCCTTAATCCTAGGATTCAGCTTTGATTTTGTGAATATTTGAAAATTCCATAAATCATGGGATTTTTATTAGGCAGTTTCCTTATTTGTAGTTAGCAGCTAGTGTATATATTGGACTGTAAATTATGAATGAAAGATACGAAGTGTTCCAAAATTTTAAACACTGTTTTGTGATGGTTTGTTCAAGAAGATTTAAAACATTCCTTTACAAGATGAAGATGCCCTTAAATATCTTGCAACTTCAATACTAATAAAGTAACAGTTTTCCTGGTTCCTTGATTTGAAACTCTTTGTGTTGAATAATATTTAGTCTAGACATTTCTTCAAGATCATTCTTGTCCGTACTACGAGATCAACATACACAATTTGAACTGTGATCTTACAATTGCAATGCTTAATAAACATAAAGTAATATAAATTACTTTGTAGATACTCCAGAACAATCACAACTCTATTTAATTTGTCACTCTGCATATTATCTGTCTGCTAGCCAGAGTTACATAACAGCTGTTTCATAATGGAATTCCAAGCCCCCTGTTATGTGTTTTAGTGATATGTTACTGAGGGTTGCAAATCAAACATGAAATGGCCCTAAATAGCCATAACACAAAAAAGGCTGCAAGCCAATTATCAGATTTTAAATTCATAAGAAATTTTTTTTTTTTTTTTGTCAAGAGATAGTAGATACATTACAGGGTATCAACTAGATACAAAGCTAGACCAATGCCATAGCTATACAAACTCTTTCAATTATTAAACTAACTATTATATCAAATATTACAAATAAAATCCAAACCCAGCTTGGGCAAGGATCGAACCTGTCCCAGGGCCTCAACTTTGGTCTTACCATTAGACCAAAGTCTCATTGGCAATTCATAAGAACTTCAAAGTCTCAAGATACAAAAGTCTTCCGCTTTTTAGGTCTTAGGACTTCAAAGTTCATGCTTCATTAATTGTTTAAGAATTTAAATGAGCTCTGTTATGAAAGCTAAAATTCCCATTTTTCTTTAAGTCTTCCCATTTTTAGATACTTTCTATGTATTTTGGTGGGGAATTTTTATTTTTGATTAGTGTTGTAGAAGCTTGTAGTAATAACAGGACTATTAGTGGGATTAGGTGAAAAGTATGGCTTAGATTGAGGGTTCAAGTAATCAAACTATGGGTTAGATTTGAGATAAAGTTAAATATGGTTTAGATGGAAAAGTAAAGAGTGTTGCGAGCTACTTTTGTACTTAAAATCCTGTAACTTGATCTCCATATAAGCTAAAAAGAACAAAATACTGGCTTATTGAGGTTCAATTTTACAGAACCTAGTCTGTGTGTTTCTCTACCAACCCTTTGAAGGTTCAATTATAGAACCTGAATTTTCTGCATGTATGTGCTGTGTTTGTCACAACTCTCTACCCTTTCTTTTCTCAATGAAAGAAGAGTTTAATTTCTGGAAAGTCTCAAGACTTCTAATTCTACCTCCAAAAACTGGCCAAAGACCAAGTCCTTAAAGATTTCCATGTTCTTACGGTTAGCTTTATGACTCCAAATTGGCATCATCAATCTCGTGTTTTCTAATTTGATTATTGCCCAGTTTGAAATTCCATGTTCTCCTGTGCATGCAGACCATCATACTTATATCTCAAATCAGAGTAAATGCTATGGCAGTTGTCCGTATGAAATCTATTGATGCTCATTGCCCACCGGATCAGCTTGGGAAGTCTTCTCATATTGGAGATGCTTTAACTAGTAGTGTAGAGCAGGTTCATGCTTTGGCTCTGACTTCTCATCTCTATTTTGATGCTTCATGTACTAAGTAGGAAGTTATTGGACATAGAGTCATTTGCACAGAAGTTGCTTGTGACTTGTGTCTTTTTTTTTTTTTTTTCTTTTCAGACAGGAAGCTCCTCTTTTTATGCTAAATTGACTTGGCTGTAACTTTTATAGGTCCCTGTTGGTCAAGCCATTTATACAGCTGGCAGTTTGTTCAACCATTCATGTCAGCCAAACATTCATGCATATTTCCTTTCCCGTACTCTTTTTGTTCGAACAACAGAACTTGTAGCGACAGGGTGTCCTCTGGAGCTGTCCTATGGTCCTCAGGTATGCTTTTTTAGCATATTTTTTACTTGATATGTACTTTGATTGTCAGAAAGGAACACAAATAGGATGATGTTTCCATGTGCTTTAACTGTTTCTCTGCCTCCATTTGCAATATGTTTCTGGTATAGGAGCTTTTGTTTGTCTATGAAGCATGAATCTAATACAATATGGGCAGTTCAAGTGAATGTATAGTTCTTGTTTTACAGGTTGGGCAATGGGACTGTAAAGACCGCCTTAAGTTTTTGGAAGATAAGTACTCATTTAGATGCCAGTGCAGTGGTTGTTTGAGTTTACATCCATCTGACCTGGTTCTAAATGCTTTTCGCTGTGTGAATTTGAAGTGTGACGGTGTCATCTTAGATAGCTGCGTGATTAACTCTGAATTACACAAACTTGAAAACTTTCCCAGAGTTCCTAAAACACAAAGTTTGGACCCTAATTTCCAGGTATTGTTGTTGCTTTGTAATGGAAATTTGGTCTTACTATCAGGTATATCAAAAGTCTGGTTATGCTTTTGCACTCCACAACTTTAGATTGAATAACTATGCACTCAATAACTTTAGATTTAATAAATATGTACTAACCAATAACTAGAACAAAAATAACTGATAATCTGCATAAATTTGCTTACCTTCTACTACCACAAATGCATTTGCAGTTTTGTTTGGGACCTAATAGTGATGTCTGATTCTGTTTATCCATCACTTGCTTGAGTCACATGTGGACAATTCTTCTGACTTTTGATAATTCCTATGTTGCACTGCATTAGAAGCTATTTTTTGCCCTTTTTCTTCTTAAACTGAGTTTTCATATATTAGGTTGATGAGCTAAAAAATGTTGCTTGCTTTGCACGTGAGCTAAGCAATTGCTGTCTGCATGTTCAACCTGGATATTGTCTAAATTGTGGTTCTCATTGCAACCTGGAAGCTTTGCATGAAGCCATGAGGAAGTCTTGGACTCGTATAGAAAGGTACATTTTTATTTCGTGCAACTTTTTTGCCTTTGATTTGACTTTGACATGAGGTACATTTTTATTTCATTCAACTTTTTTACCTTTGATTTGACCTTGACATGCTTAGCTTAACTTGCATATGATACACTATCGACATATTGGATGTAAGTTTGAATGGGAAAATGATGATTTTTACTTATTGAATTAATTCATAGGTACATATCTATATATACAGAGTATAGGAACTATACAAGGAAACTAATCCTAATCCCTACAATGAAGCCACTAATTCTATTTCCATATATATCTATGTACATTAACACTCCTCCTTAAGCTGGAGCATATATTAATCATGTCCAGCTTGTTACAGATATAGTCAACCCGAGCTCCATTCAAAGCTTTTATGAAGATATCTCCTAACTGTTCCCCTGTTCTGATATATTCAGTGGAGATGATTTTATGTTGAAGCTTTTCACGAACAAAGTGACAATTTATCTCAATATGCTTGATTTGTTCATTAAATATAGGATTCAAAGCAATATGGAGTGCAGCTTGGTTATCATACTATAGTTTAGCAGGAAGAGAGGTCTTAAGGCCAACTTCATCTAACAATTGATGCATCCACATAACCTCACAAATAGACTGTGAGCTTTTCATAAACAAAGTGACAATCTATCTCAATATGCTTGTTTTGTTCATGAAATACGGGATTCGAAGTAATATGGAGAGCAGCTTGGTTATCACACCATAGATTAGCAGGAAGAGAGGTCTTAAGGCCAACTTCATCTAACAATTGATGTGTCCACATAACCTCACAAACAGACTGTGGCATAACTCTGTATTCTGATTCAGCACTGGATCGAGAGACTATATTTTGCTTCTTACTCCTCCATGATACTAAATTTCCTCCAACAAAAACACAATATCCTGTAGTCAATCTCCTATCTATTTTAGAACCTACCCAATCTGCATCCACAAAATATTCGATATCTATATATCCATGATTTCTATATAAAAGACGACGTCCTGAAGTTCCTTTTAAGTAGCATAAAATTTGTTCCAAGGCTTCCCAATGCTTAATAGTTGGAGATGACATAAATTGACTTATTACACTAACAGAGTATGCAATATCGGGATGAGTCACTGTCAGATAATTCAATTTTCCAACCAATCTTCTATACATCTCAGGATTTGCAAATAACCTACCATCATCTGCAGTAAGTTGTAGATTCGGAATCATGGTGCATTGCAATGCTTTGTACCTAATTTCCCAGTTTCTGTTAATAAATCAAGAACATACTTCCTCTGAGACAAGAGAATACCTTTTTTACATCTCAAAACTTCAATCCCCAAAAAGTATTTTAATATTCCCAAGTCTTTTGTCTGAAACTGAGTTTGCAGAAAAGACTTAAGAGATAATATGCTAGCAGTGTCACTCTCAGTGATGACAATATCATCCACATATACTACTAACAAAATGAGGCCAACTTCGGATTGTGAATAGAAAACATACTGATCACATTTACTTTTCTGCATTCCAAACTTCTGAATTACCTCACTAAATTTTCCAAACTAAACTCGAGGACTTTGTTTTAAACCATACAATGATTTCCTCAGCTTGCAAATCTTAGCAGACTCCCCCTGAGCAACAAAACCAGGAGATTGCTCCATATAAACTTCCTCTTGAAGATCACTATGAAGAAAAGCATTTTTGATATCCAATTGATGTAAAGACCAATGGTAAGTGGCTGCTAGAGATATGAATAAGCGGACATAAGCTAATTTGGCCACAGGGGAGAATGTATCTGAATGGTCAACCCTATAAGTCTTAACATACCCTTTGGCAACTAGGCGAGCTTTTAAATGAGCCACAGAACCAACAGAATTAATTTTAACTGAAAATACCCATTTACAACCAATAACTTTCTTATCTGAAGGAAGTGATACCAAATCCCATGTACCATTGGTATCTAAAGCTGCCATTTCCTCTGTCATAGCAGTACGCCAACCAGGATGAGACAATGCTTCACTAACAATCTTAGGAATAGAGATAGAGTCTAAAGAAGATATGAAACAATGCGAGGATGGCACAAGAAGAAATAGGATAAGTGTATTGACGCTTACCTTTGGGAAGAGCAATTGGAATATTGAGATCCAAATCTGAAGTAGTATAGACTGGATCTGATGACGAAGGAACAGGTGGAGGTCGTGAGTCAGTCGTCTTGAATCTCCGTGATAGACATGAACGATAGGAGGCGGAGGCCTGTATGGTAAAGGAGCGGAAGGCACAAGAACAAAAGGCATAGGAGAAGTGGTTTGATGTACAATATAGATTAAAAGGTCATCATCCTCCCTCTGACTATCATAACCTGGAGTGTCAGAGAAGAAAAGAGTATTCTCAAAGAAAGTGACGTCAGCAGACACCTACCGATTAAGGGGGGGAGAAAAACAAATGTAACCTTTCTGAATTGGAGAGCATCTTAGAAAAATACATTTAAGAGATTTGGGATCAAGTTTGGTAAATTGAGGAAGAACATCGCGAACAAAACAAGTACTACCAAAGATACGAGGTTCAATAGGAAATAAAAGTTGATTTGGGAAGATAACAATATATGGAATGCCTCCCTGAAGAACAGAGGAATACATGCGATTAATTAAAAAACAAGTAGTAGACACTGTATTAGCCCAAAAATATTTAGGAACCTTCATTTGGAAAAGAAGTGCACGAGCTACTTCAAACAAATGACGATTTTTTCTTTTTGCAACCCTATTTTGAGAAGGAGTATTAACACAGGATGATTGGTGAATAATGCCATTTTGGGACATATAGGTTTGAAATGTTTCAGAGAAATATTCATTAGCATTATCACTACGCAATGTGCGTATGGAAACATTGAACTGTGTTTTAATTTCAGCACAAAAGGTACAAAAGATAGAAAATAACCCAGAACGGTTTTTCATTAAGTAAAACCAAGTTGCACGAGAAAAATCATTAACAAATGTAATAAAATACTTGTAACCAGACTTTGAAATAGTTGGACAGGGACCCCAAATATCAGAATCAACTAACTCAAAGGGAGAAATAGCTCGTTTATTGACTTGAGGTAATAATGGTAAACGATGATGTTTGGCAAACTAACAAGACTCACAATCTAAAGATGACAAAGACTTAAATTGAGGAAATAACTTTTTTTAATACAGATAAAGAAGGATGACCCAAACGACGGTATACCTGAATAGGAGTTAGAGAACATGAACAGGCAAGACAGAGTGAGACTTGTTCATTCAAGATGTAGAGACCTCCAGACTCACAACCTTGACCAATAATTTGCTTCATCATAAGATCCTAAAACAAACAATAATGAGGGTAGAATATAACAGAACAATTTAAAGTACGTGTAATTTTACTGACCAAAAGTAAATTGAAAGCAAATTTAGGTAAACACAAAACAGAGGATAAGGGAAGAGATGAAGCTGGTTGAGTAATTCCCGTACCCACGATAGAAAAGATATACCCATCAGCTAACGTGACTGTAGAAATATTAGGATGCGACTAAAAAGACGACAAAAGTTTAGAATTACCTGTCATGTGATCTGTACATCCTGAATCAATGACCTATTTAAATGAAGAAGAGATAAGACATGTAGGGTTACCTGTATCAGTGATAGCTGCAACAGAGGAATTAGTAAACTTTAGTGACGCCTGATATTGAGAGAATTTGACATATTCTTCAGCAAATACCAAAACAAATTTCTCAGTTGCCATTAATAAAAAATCCTAAGGCCTAAATAGCTAATTTTAAGTTAATCAAATAATCACATATCCAAAAAATCCAAACTGAGTCAAACGTGCTAGATCCGCAAATATCCAAACTAAATAAAAAATATCCGGTCTAAACACCCAAGGAAATTATCCGGCCAAACACCAAATCAAGAAAGCCCAATAAAACAGAATCCACAATCAAGTTTCGGATCACCAAGTCAAGAACAAGATACTCACCGCATCAAGGGAAATCAGCCAAATAGTACCCAAAATTTCAACTCACCAAACTAAACAGACCGAACCCAACTAAAAAATCCAAGAAGTAAAAAATAGAGACTTTATCTCCCAAAATATCTAGAATGAAATCGGCATAGCGGGCAAACCGAAATCCAGAAACAAAGACAGCAAACAACAAACAGTCCAAATAGAAATAACCAGAAACTAGAAATTAACTGCAAAATCCAAACACCAAACAACCGATCCCAACGAAGTAACCAAAAATGAAAAGGAAATACCCAGATGTGAAATAACTCAGATAGAAAAATAGAAATTCTTTCCTGGTAATGGAGAGACCGAAGGAACCAGGGGCGTTGCAAGGCCGGAGGGGATGGGTTGACGTCGGAGAAGGTGATCGGCAAGCGAATGACCAGTCCACATGCCTCCATGTGCCTGCGCGTGAGAGAGGGGACAGAATCTATTGGCGGCGCGTGAAGCTCACTTGCGGGGCTTATGGTAACCGGATATTGGGGATGTGCCGATCGAGTGGTGATGCTTCATGATAGACAGGTGATGAGACAAAATAATCACTCAAAACCGGTGACCCATGGGAGTTCCCAATTCTGCTCACTGGGCATAAATAAAACCCAACAAATTCTGCTCACTTTGGGCAGAAACATAAGCGAATAGAAGGAATTTCAGAACCTATTAGGCTCTAATGCCATGTAAGTTTGAATTGGAAAATGATGATTTTTACTTGTTGAATTGATGCATAGGTACATATCTATATATACAGAGTATAGGAACTATACAAGGAAACTAATCTTAATCCCTACAATCAAGCCATTGATTCTATTTCCATATATATCTATGTTCATTAACAGAGATATATACAAATGTTAATATATATATATATTCCGTTTGGTTTTATGACTAGGTGTTACGGTCTAGACTTGTGGGTCTCTTGGCAGCAGATTTGTTGACTGAAAAATTAAGCAAAGTGTCTTGCTTTGCTTTGTTTCTTCCCCATACTTATTTTGTTTTAACTTTGAATCAACACAATACCATATAACTTCACCAGTAGCAAGGGCTCATTTGAGAGAACCCTCTTATCTCTTAGAACCAGTTTTGAGAAAAATAATCCATCTCTTGTTCATTCTATAACTTCCCATTAAATACATAGATCCTACAAGCTGAAGAAATAACTACCCTCTATATGAACAAAATAACTACTCATTACATACAAAGAAACTAAAAAGGGACTACAACTCAACTAAGTCTTAATCACACAATTAATTGAGGTCGTATACATGAATTATTTAATTTTATTTTAAACGATTTTGGACTATTATCTTCTGATAGTTATAATGCCTCTAAATTATATTATATTTTTTCCATCCAAGTTAATTTAAATCTACCCCTTCCTTTCTTCCTCTCCTCTATCACGATGTGCTCGACCTTCTTAAATGGGGCCTCCTTAGGTCTCTGCCTCGTATTGCCAAACCATCTTAATCTCTCTTCTCAATTTGTTCTCGATTGATACTATTCCCTTATTTTTTCTAACATTTTCATTACATATTCTACCCATTATAGTATGTTCGCATATCTATCTCAACATTCTCATCTCGACAACACTCATCTTGGGGACATGTTGTTCTTCATTGTCCAATACTTATTACCATATAACATAAACGATTGTATTGTAGTCTAGTAGAATTTTTCTTTCAATTTGTTTGGTATTTTATTGTCATATAAGACTCTTGGTAAGTCTCCATTTCATCTACCCTATTTTTATCTTATTTTTAACTTACTCCTTGCAATCTCCATCTTCTCGAAGGATTGAACCAAGATATTTAAAATTGGTGCTTTGGGATAATGCTACTTCATCCAAGCTAACTTCCTCCTTATCCCCACTTCGGCTCTCATTAAACTTTCAATCATGTATTTTGTCTTGATTCTATTTAATCTAAAACCCTTGGACTCTCAAATATTCCTTCAAAGTTCTATTTTTCTATTAACTCCCTCATGTCTTATCTACTAATACTATATCGTTTGTAAAACTATGCATTAAGGGATTTTCTTTTATATGTGCTTTGTTAATTCATTCATAACTATGATAAAAAAAAAATAAATAAATAAAGAAACTAAAGGTAATTTATCATTCCTTTCACACAGCCAAACAGCACAACCACGTGCACTTCAAATGCGAGCTCAACCACCCATCTAGGTTCAAGTGCCGGTGGTGCCATACTCCTCACTGAAATGATATAAAACAACCTACCCTCATGGAGAGTAATCTTATCCTCACTAGGTTCATTGCAAAACTGAATGCCACTTGGGTTTGGACCTTCCAATGATATCACCTTATTTAGGTAGGGCATAAGAACTAGGTTTGCCTCCCTGGATGAATTCACACCAATCATGATATCAAATTTCTAAGACGGAGCACATTCATGTCCATATATCCCTTCTAATTACCCACATATAGGACAACACGAACAAGTTTTCCTACAACATTGGAGGAGACTGTCACGTCCTAATTTTGGAACACGATGGTCCTAGGATGTAGGAACAGCATAAGACTACCGACATCTGTAGAACCCTTCTATAACCTGTATACATCACCTGCTATAACATATCTATATCCATATAGTCAGTCTATCTGTCATCATCTGTGATCATATCTGATCTCAACACATCTCATATATATTAAATATCAGTAACTAATAATATTACAGACCATACTAAGTATAGTCATCCCAATAATTTACATATCCATTGAGCATCTAAAATATATACAAGTTCAATATTTATATTATTATAACAAAGTTGGATCCATTGATGAAGAAATTTTGGATCAGTTCTACTCCTGACTTGAAAAGATAAAACCACTAAAAGGGTGAGTATTTTCATACTCAGTGAGTCAATATATATATTATCATACATTAAGCTGGGTAGGAAACAACAAATAAACAGTATTAACAATTGACTCATGAATAGCACATCAAATGACCAAATCAAGAGAAATGATTTATAGACATCAAATATAGATGTATAGATACTAGGAGAAATAATAACCATGTATATATAACAGATATTGGGCCATGAAACACATATTATTATCAATATAACATGTAAATTGCATAAGGTGGACCAGACCCTATGGCTAGGACCATAACCCTTCCTAGCTAGGGTATCACTGGAATTTCATTGTGCATAATGCTGATGGTATTTACCCACTACCCTATCAGTAAGGTAGCTTTGTCATACAAACATTAGAATATGTTAAAGATAGCAAATAAGATATCAAATAGGTAAGAGAATCAGCAAGGCTCAATTTCTGTAACTTTAGCTCATTTGAGCTGTTTAAGCAAGTAAACACATATAGGGTTATTATCTTTAATAAAGGAACATTATAGTATAGGCAAATGCCATAAAAGTCATTCAGGATACAAGTTCAAAATATGTCAAGAAGACACATTTACACTGGTGACAAAGAAAGTCACCCATTTTAGCAAATTTGATAATAATTTGTTTCTTAAGGAAATTAACAAAGGTCATTTCATCGAGCATTTGGTATGTACCACTTTAGGACTAAATAAATATAGTTTTGGGACATATTGATTAAAAGCCAAAGTTCACAATTCAAGCCCCAATGACAACAAACACAAAGGCATTATCAAACAAGGTTTATATACATCAATAAACAACACAATCGGAGTTTGAATTCACGGAAAATTCAAAAAAAACTCAAATGAAATACTTTGGTAAAAAAGTTGCAGGAATTTAAATGGATTCAAATTTATCAAAGAAAAGTTTAAACATGCATAATAATATACATATAACTCACCAGAACCAACGAATCGATCGTTTACGCGATAAAACGCCTATTTGACTATAACAGGCAAAAGCAGTATTCTTCAGTTTCCTTTGATTCTACAATCAATTTTACCACATATTTAGTCTTAAATGGATGCTAACTAACATATTTAAACATTAATTAGAATTATGGAATCCTATACAGAAAATTTATTTCAAACATAAACCTAGTTTTAGGTTTTCTTCAATTTCGATCAAATTTTGAAATCTATCGATCTAATCATGTTTATAATCATTTATATAGCTTAAATGAATAAAAAGAATGAAGAAAATATCATCTTCGCCTGAATTCTTCAAGCGGCCGAAATTTAGGTTTGGAGTTTCATCAATTTCTAACTTGAATTTTTTATAATTTTCGATGGAAATTAACTTAATTGGTAGTTTAACCGAGTTTTCTATCGATTTTGCTTGAAATTTGGATGAAATTGGTGGATTTTTGGAGGAGGAGAGTTTCAGCTAGTTGGCTATAGAAGATGGAGGAAAATTTTCTATTTAATGAAGAATTATAACATATTTATATGAATTAACTTTCAGTTAATTCGATTTTCCCCCCCAACACTTCTCGTATTCGCATTTTGAACCCGAAACTTATAACTATTTATTTTTTTTGTCCCATTTCAATTCTGAAACAATATTTCTTATATTTCTCTAGCTTATGAGTCTAATGGTGATATTAAAAATTTAAAATTCTGAACCCGTCGATGTGCTTACCTATCCACCGGGTCGAATTGTAACGATTTGTCAAATCGCACAAGTATGATGTTCTAATGTCTAAACTAACTTTATTTATGCTTAACAACATATATTCAAGGTTAGATAAATGAAATTTGAGGGTGTTACAAAGACACTTATTGTATTCACCCACGCTGAAGTTTTAGTAATCCTCAATTGGTACATGTTCACAGAAAGAGAATCGCATGAGTAGCCCCCATGTTGACCATACTCGCAATATCCAACCAATACACCTTTAAAGGAATGTAAATAAGCCTAGTAGATGAGGCTTCTTCCAAATTACTGGTTATTGCATTCAAAGTTGCAATATGATTTACATCGCTTACTAGATAGACTTGCTCAAATTTTTGACACTTGCTCAAATTTTTGTCCACATCCTCATCATTTTTTGGCAAAGTAGCAACCAACAACTCCTGTTTGGGCAGTCTCTAACCCATTGAGGACCCTTACAAGTAACTTACATTGACCTTTTACTTGAGTTGCTTAGTTCCAAATTGCTGCCACCCACACCCAGGATCTTAGTAAATTTCTTGTCATGTTGCATCTTTTTTTTTCCCTATCCTTGAGTTTGCCTGATTCCATCTCTAACTATGAAAATTTGTGTCATAGATAACTAAGTAATCTGAAGTCATAGAGCCTAGATGGCCTTTTGAGAAGTTATCCAGCTTATCCCCAATAGATAGTCTTATCATCAATATTAATGGATCCTTGGCCATTTAACTTTAGCAACCATTTCCTTCACTGCTTCTATTGCCAAGGAACTAGCAATCTCAAACATGCAACCAAAGTACTGAGCAAGTTCCGGTGCTAGTTATCACATGGTCAATTTTTTGTAAAAGGAGGTTTGACCATGTGATGAAACTAAGCAACAATACCTATGTTCAACAGATTACCAAACACAACCCTAGGCACAAAAGTTTAATTTAATAAGTGAATGAACAAAGAAACACAATAACAATATTGCAGGAACACAATGGCAATATTGCAGTAACGTAACGACCGTTTTTTAGGCATCCATTACTATTACACCCGTTTTTTAATGGACAGAAAAATTATCAGGTGTAATGGCCGTTACATAATGGTCATGGCCATTATGGTTGTTATTTTGTAATGTAACGGCCATAAATATCTTTTATTTGGCTGCAAATTTCACTTGCATTTGAACTTTTTTCTGCCATGTCTAACAGCTAACATCCATAACCTATTCTTTTTTCAATAATTCCTCAATCTCTCCATTTTATCATCTTTTCACTTGTTTCTTTGCTAGGGTTGGTCTGTTTATTTTTTTAACGGGATTTTAGGCATCCTTTACATTTACATCCATTTTTTAACGGGCAGAAAAAAAATTGTCAGGCGTATTGGAAGTTACGTAATGGTAACGGCTGTTATTTTGTAATGTAACAGCCATAAAGGCCATAACTTTAATGGTGGCAGAATATCTTTTATTTGGTTACAAATTTCACTTGCATTTGGACTTTTCTCTGCCATGCCTAAAACAGCTAGCATCCATAACTCATTCTCTTTCCAATAATTCTTCAATTTCTCCATCTTATTTTCTTTCTTTCAGTTGTTTTCTACTAGGGTTGATCTGTTTATTTTTTTCCAACAATTTTTTCTTCCCTCAACCCTATTTCACTCATTTAACTCCAACATAATTTCTTGCAATGAGATTACGTGATTAAGAAGTAGAAAATGTTTCGTCCACGTGGAGTTGGAGAAAATCGTTCGAAGCCTAGTGAAGATGTTGGGTGGAATTATGTAGTAATACCACTACTTATTATACTAAATTATTAACTTTGGTAAAAAATTTATACATATTGAGTCTTTATTTATAGAGTATTATACTTATTTATTAGTTATAACTCTTAGATTTAGTGATTTGTGTCAATATTTCTCATTTTGCTAATTTTTGATGAAAAATTGCATAGTGGTTGGCTGTTACCGTTATGTTGTGGCCGCGATGACTCTGTTACTATTACACACAACCACACCATAAAAGTTACCGCGATTTAAATCCATTCAACCAACCTAGCCAATCTTAATCTAAACCAACATTGCCCACTTGTTGTCTTATATGAAACTGTCCACCTTGCTTTTTCTTTGGCATGCCTCCAATAGGCATCCCCATTGGTGCATGGTGCCACCAATGCTGTCTTTTGTGCCATCCACAAGGTACCAGGTTGTTGAGTCCCAACTTGTGGATTGAGTAGCGGGTCTGTTGGTAGTAGATTTGTTGACTAAAAATCAAGCAAGGTGCCTCGCTTTGCTGTGTTTCTTCCCCAATGACCTATTTTGATTCTACTTTGAATCAACACAACACAAAAATTCAGTAGTAGCAAGGGCTCATTTGAGAGAACCTTCCAATCTCTTGGACCCAGTTTTGAGAAAAGTACATGTCCTTTCATTCCATGACTTCCCTTTAAATACATGGATCCTACAACAACAAAAGAAATAACTTCCCACTACATACATACAAAAAAAAAAAAAAAAAAAAAAAAACACAATTACACCTAGTAATTATTATAAAAGAAACTAAAGATAATCTAATTTCCAGCAGTGATCCTTTCCCTTCTCCTTTCCCATGTGTATAACGTTGATAAACTCGCCCGAAGGAAATAACTTTAACTGATCTTATAGTTTCTGCTTTTCTCCCGTAACTTGCGAGTCCCTAACCGCTTGGAAATTTCAATTCTCAACAGGTTGCAGGATGCAATAATTTCAAAAGAAATCTCAACTATGGTTCTTACAGATGCTTTAAGAGCTCTTGGTATTCTGAGGTCAATATTACATGCATATAATAAACACATTGCAGAGGTGAGTTCGAGCTCTCAACTTTTCTTTTTCCAAGGACAATGTGATCCTTGATACACTAGATGGCTACACTTCACCTGTACATCATTTACTTAGCAGAAAAGCAGTTGAGTTGAACTGGTATAATCCATAACAACCTAAGGCATAACATTTTGCAGGCTGCTGACAATCTTGCACAAGCATTTTGCCAAGTAGGTGACTTTCAATCTGCACAGGACCATTGTAAAGCATCAATCAAGGTAAATAATTGACAACACAATGCTTTCAACAATTAACAACATGGTGAATAAAAAAATTTCCCTAGGGTATTTTCTAATAATAAAAAAATTTTCTTCTCTTTTTCTTTAGTTAAATGAGTTCTCAAGGCATGCTGAAAATCTTGAAAGAAAAAAAAAATTTACCTTGTGTTTCTACCATATATGAATGTTTAGGATTATAGTAATGTTGAAAATCATAAACAGCTTTCTTCTTGTTACAAACTGATTTTGTTGTCGTTAATTTGCAAAAGAAACAGGCAACTCAAATCAGTCCCCAAATCCTAAGAGCAAGTAAAGTCGGTCCCCTAAGTTTCCCAATACTTTTTCAGCCTAATTAAAAAAAAGATGCTTCAACTTTAGCACTTTTTATAATTCTATTATGAATTTTAATTTTGGAAAACTTATGCAACACTTTAAAATTTTCGCAATTCTATCACCGATCTAATTTTGAGCGAAATTAAGCCTGAATTTGCTAATAGGGCAGGTTTGAATTATTATTATTTTGTTTTTTTACACATCATGTGGAAAAATTAATGCAAGAGGATATTTCATGTAAAAAAACATACAATTTTAAGCTTTCTAACAAAATTTAGCAAATATATATATATATATATATATATATATTAGACCTACCATGTCAATAATTTGTCTGAAATTATACGGGTTATAGAATTGCTAAATTAAAAGTTTGTGATAGAACTATAAAAAGCACTAAAGTTGAATTTTTTTTGTTTTCATTAAGCCTGTTTTTTTTTTCAGATCTGCAAAATGTTTCAACTTTCAATCAAGTCATTCCTTTACTGTTTTCTTTAAAATAAAAAATTTTGTTCGGTTATACAACAATTCAGTGTTGAAAAGTTCACATCAGTCCCGAAAAAAATGTTGAGATCAGAATTAGCCCCCTTAGAAAAATAATAATTAGTTGTAAGGACTAAGGAGTGTCTCAAAAAAAAAAAAAAGGCAGGTTTCTGATTCCCCTTTGACTATACCCATTTAACCTTTTGGTTTTATATCATTTTTTTCATTGTCAATCTCTCAAGTATTTACACTTAAAATAATTGTTAATTTTGTTGGTTTAGATTAAGTTCTTAACATTAAGATAGATTAAGATATTTGAGTTGAAGCTTTCTTTTTTTTATAATTTTCATTACTAAATTTTTACATCAGGCATGAATACAGTATATTAAAAAATAAATAAGAATTTTTTTTTATTGCTATTATTTTCTCACTTCTGTTGGTAAATTCCTTAAAAATGTTTTTGGAGAGAGGAAGTAATTTGGGCTATTTAGCAGGTTTCTTCTCACTATATAATTTTTACTAATGTTTGCATTAATGGAACTAACAGGACTTGTACAGGATTTGAAAAACCATTTTAAAAAGTTGTGCCCTTAAATATAGGGGAACTTTACCCAAGCTAAATTGATATTTCTTATAGTTTATTGCTTTCTAAAATAGGAAATTGAACTATAATAGTGGTTAGTAATTAGTCACTGTTTCAAGACAGTGTTTAGGTAATGAATCTGAGAATATATGAAATTTTCATGGTCTTATATCTGCCTGCAGATACTTGAAATGCTTTATGGCCCTGATCACATTGTTATCGGACATGAACTGGTCAAGCTTTCAACTATTAAGATATCACTGGGTGACACTTCTGTAGTGGACATCATATATCAGCTAGAAGCAATATTTCTGAGATATTATGGATCACACGCACACTCCATTTTCCCATTTCTGCAAACTCTAAAAAGAAAATCCAGCAATTTAACCAAGTAAGAGGCCAACTCCTATTATCCCAGTCGCTAATTAGCTGAACAGGCTTTTGCTTCTATGATTCAATTTGTTGTCTCATATTTGTTATCATTTTGGGTGAACTTCTTCAAAAGCCTCTGTCCCTTTACCTTACAGATGCAGATGTTTAAATTATCAGCAAACCTATTCAGGCCTTCTTTTCTGGAGACATCAACTAATAGCTGAATCCTTGTCAAATGAATTTAATAGTGTCATTGATGAACTATACCTTGATCAACTGATATTTCTGTTATACGAAATTTGTGTTGTCTGTGGGATTTGGGTTTTTATAGCAAGGATGGACAGACACAGTAGATGAAGTTGCAAAGAAAAGTAAATTGGTTAATTCTGCTATAATTTTGTGGATGGAATAGGAATATTTCATCTGCCTTAATTTTATATAAGTTGACGTAGAATTATGGTTTAAAGATTGTTTTTCTGTAATAGCTCTGATGTAATTCATAGAGCCAATTATCATTCAGGATCCTACTTTTCAAAGTTCTGAGTTGGAAAATACTGGTGATACTTAATTTTTCTCAAGTTTAGGAGGGTCCACCTTTTATTAAATTAAGTTTTGATGCTGCAGTTTCTAAATCTCAAAAGTTAAAAGTGTTGTTGTGGTTGCAGGGAATTGTAATGGCCACATTATATCTTGGTTAGTTCGAAGGCACCCATTCGTTATAAATCCTGTTATTTTGGTATTGAGGAAAGCAATTCTTTTAGCAAAATGGAAGGATAGTTGACAATTATCTTTGAAGGTGATTCTCTTAATATCATCCAGGCTGTTAAACGGAATCTCTTTCCACCTTATCTTATGAAATTATTAGTCATCAATTAGCATTTTGCGTGAGTTTTGATCTTATTTTTTTTATTGAACTTGTCTTTCTTAAAATATATTAACATGTAAAAATTATTATTATTATTATTATATTAAATTTAAATATTTTCTTTTGAAAATTTTAAATATTAATATAAAGAAAATTTATAGACAATTTATTTTTTCTTTTCAATTGAATACATGGTCCAACTAAAAGAATGGTAAAAATATATTAGAAATATCAATTTGTATAAATTTTAATTGAAATTTACAAAAATAAAAAAATAAAATGTTACAATACAAAATAATGAGATAGTTTCATATAAGTTAGTTTCTAAGAAAATTATAAGACAGAAAAAATTTTATAAATAACATTTTAGTTCATTTTTATTATATATATATATATATATAAATTCAAAGTTTTCTTGTAGGGTTTAACTTTTCATAAAATAAATATTTTTCTTTAATATACACTTTTGAAATTTAATAATTTAGTGATTAAAAGTGAAATTAATTTTAAAAATTTAAGAACTAAATATTCAATTTAATTTTATTGCATAAAAAAACTACAAAAAAAAAAAGAATCATAATTTTATTGTCACAGACAAAAATGTTGACTCACTGATAAAATTGATAGAGATCAAAATATAAGGTAAATCTTAAGAAATATTTCGTAAAAACCTTTTCATTTTATTTCCAATTTTTATTCGTATTTGTTGAATACTACTAATAAATAAACCGCATTAATTATAGTGTTTAGATAGAGTGCTAAAACAACCAAAAAATTTTCAATCTAATTTGAAGAAAACTGAACCTTGAACACTGAAGTTGTCCATTTTCATGAATTAATTCGAAAAAAATTTCCTTGATGCACAACCCCAATGCCATAGAGAGTGTTGAAATCAAAGTCCATACCATCATGGACTTGGCTAATAATCTAACTAATGGTTGAAAAACAAATACAGCTAAATATACAATAATTGGCTACTAATCTGCAAATTTATAGACCTCTCTCTGATGCACAATTTGTCTGTCATACTCTATCTCCATGAAGCCAGTGCCTATCAAAACTGGAGAATAATTAAAGCTAGAAGATGACGCAAAATTCCAGTTATGGAAGCAAACCGAGCACATATATGATAAATCACTAAAATTTGAACAAATTCTTGTGAACCTTCAACACCGATCGACATGTTAATGAAACTCTGTTCATTGTCCGATGAATGACCTTGTGATCTCTACTTTCCGCTATTTGAACTGCTTTCTTAGATTCTAACAGGGGTTGATCACAATTATGACTTAGCAGAGATTCTGCATCATTTATGGCCTGAAAAAAAAAAAAAAAAAGGAGAGCAAATGTGAGAACACAACACTAGCTTATAAGGCTTGCCAATTTGCCAGCCACTTAGGAACCCGTCTTTTTGTCTCACCAAATTCCATTTATAATACCTTGTCATATTGATGCACCTCGCTATCTTTTATACCATGCAGGTAGTCTAGAAACCACAAGAGTAACGATGTCAAGTTTGAGTGCATTGTAAATATATTATATATTTTATATACATATTATTAAATACTAAAAAGGCAACAGATTTCTTTTATGCAACCTAAGTAGGCACACACCTGAATAGGCATTATCTTTGAATATCAGTAGACTACGAGGCATCAATAGGACAGATAAAGGATGGTGATTATCAATCCATCTATCTGTTTCAATCTCTATAGCTTCCTCAGCAGATCCTTTATTTTCAACATCATTCTTCCATGTATCAGCGCATGTTTTTAACCTTGAATGTGGAACAAAATCCATGACAACAGGTGATCCAAGAGAGATGATAGCTACCACAGGAAAATAAGCAGGCCCATCCTGGTGTGGCTGTGTCAAACAATTACATGATAAGAAGCAGCACCAAACATTGTGTTAAAAAACTCATGAGAAACTGACTGCTGGATTTATAACATATACTCTGTTTTCTGTGAAACATAATACCCAAGTAAACTATCAACGCAATGTAGATTTAGTGTGGAACAAAACGTGAAGCAATGAGATTCCCATGTGTCAGGCATAAGTACTTTGCAGACTCAAAGCACCAAGAGGATTATTTTTTGGGTTGGAGCAGTGAGAAGATGAGGATTCAATACATTAATGGGATAATACATGGAAAATAATATAAGGGTTCAGTTCAAACCATTATTCCCTGGTCAGGAAGGTACTCATTGATGAGAACGTGATTGATTGCTGAGGGGAACAGGCCTGATTCCTCATATATTCTTTGTGTAATCTTTGTTAGCCAAGGAGGCACTGCAACAGAGTTTGCACAGCAGATTCTCAAAATAATACACCAAATTAAAAAAGAGATATACAAGAAGAAAAATTCAATATTAAACTATGGGGGTACCCAAATTCTCAGAATTTCCCAACTTTGATGGCACATCTTGTGAAACATATTAAAAATATCACCAGCCACCCATAACTCAACTACTAACTAAAGGGATTGAGATGCAACAAGTTTAATTGCTATTAAGACAACTGTAAAGTAATTGAAACTCAATTAGTGAAAAGAATGATAAATGATCTCAAACTCGTTTAATGGACACTTGTCTTGAGAAATTAGTTTCAGGCAATAATAAATAATATCAATTTTTTTTATATATCAATGGTTCTTTGAAACATTTCTTTCAAAATCTTTAACCAATAGTCAGAAAATTCAGTACATGGCTTCAAATTCATCCATCCAAAAGAATTCCTATAAATGCTTCTAATGTATAGAGAAATACAGCCCCGGTCCATGTGATCACATTAGCAATTGCAGATTAACAATTCAGATTTTGCAACTCTTTGGACCATGATGGTTAAGGACTTGAATATTATCATACTTAGAAACAGAAAGCAAACTACAAAGATTGAAACCTATCACCTCGCAAAATCACCTATGTGCTACTTTTCAAGACAAGGCTAAAGAGTTAGTCTGCTAGCATTTCCACCCAGAATAATCTGCACTTCCAAACAGAACAAGACAAGTTGCGAAGAATTTCAATTTCATTTGTTGAACCACATTTTAAAGCATCTGAACTATGGATGAAAGCTCCAATGTAAAATTTTGAATCATAGTCTGAAGGCAAAGAAAATTAAAACTGAAAAAAAAATGATAAAAGTAAAACAAAACAAACACATCTTAGCAGACTACTAAAATTTTCATGAAGCACTCAAACAATCACCACTAGAGTTAAAATAAGATAAATTCATTTTCCAACTTACAGTCTTGTGGTAGAAGACCTTTCTCATGAACAACACCACCTGCAAATTAACCAAAGAAAAGTGGGAGGAAGAAAAATCATCATTCAAATAAAGGAAGGATCAGCCCCCTTTTTTCTTTGCATTTTGCATATGAATGTGTGTTATAAGGGTATATGCATGCTCTCTAGCTTTCGAAATGTTTCCACATACCCCAATTTTGAAGTCTCCTATTCTTCAAAGATTTCCACTTAGAGGCAGGAGCTTCATAAAGCTGTAAAGATGGAACAGAGCCAGTTTAATTGAACAACAAAAGAACAACAGGGAGGAGCAAAAAAAAGAAAAAAAAAAAAAAAGAGGGAGTCGCCACCTTATCTAGGAGATGGGTCTCTTCACTCTCTGTTATAAAGTCAGGCTTGTATATCACAGTAGGTAAACTCCCCACTTGAAAGTTATTCAAATTTCCTTCCATTAACCTGCCATAATCAGCAATACCCTTTTGTTTTAAAGAAAAGGAAGAATACAGCAAGGATGAGAAAAATCCTCTAGACACAAAATTACACAGAGTGAGAGAAATCATAAATGAATATAAAAAAGAAAATTTTTAAATCAGATCATGTCAAATTGCCAGAGACACTCCTTCTCTAAAGGCTTATTGAAAGTTCTATGAGCACTTGAGACATTTGGAGCCTAGGTGCAATATACAAAGTCCATGTGTGTTCCAAATCACTGACCTCAAGCCTCTGGTAATGTGCCTCTGCACTAAAATTCCTAAATTGATTTCAGGAAAATTCTAGCCTTTATTCAATTGGATGCTCTTAATAAAAATAGCAAATAGTAATAATCTAGCAACAAGCCTTCAATTACTTATTATCCATTGTAAGCTTTATAAAAGCTAAGAACTACACTAGAAAAGCATCAATGGCGCTAAAATCAGAAAGTAAATTCAACTCATTTTAACACTAATAAAACTACAACCAAACCTACAAGCATTCAAGAAAGGGAAAATTTGAATAAGAAAATTGATAACTAAAGAGGAAATAGTTGATCAAATGAATAAGAAAAGATAAAAGAAGCACCTGCTCCTATATTTCGTCTTTGTCGTAGCCTTCTGTCGTCGCTGCTCTCTTCCGTTTAAATGGACCGAGGAAGAGGAAGAGGAAGAGAAGACATTTAACGGGATTTTATAGACGTATTGAAAATGGGCTTTGTAACTCAAAGATTAGGCCCAAAACCAAAGCCCAACCACAATAATACTGCTTCAAATTAATATATATATATATATATATATATATATATATATATATATATATATATTTTAACATTGGAATTTAACTAATGAGCTATACATTTGTAATTGTTCCTTTTCAATAAATTCTTTCTATTCCAAGATGAGATTTCTTAATAAAATATCTCAAAGTTTTATTTTAAGGTGTCTCCTTCAAGACAAATTAAATAATTTATTTTATTACATTACAAGTTTGAATGAATTTAAAACATACAGTATATATGAAATTATAAAATTTGATTTGATTATATTAAATATAAAAATTTCAAATTTCAAATAAATTTTATAAAATTTTATTATGTCTCATCTAATCTTTCATACCAATTAAACATTTTGTAAAATTTTAGAGGATTGTGTTTAAATATTGATTCTAATTAGGTGGTAGACTAAAATAAATATGTTCATTCATTGAGTTTAAATTTTAAAAAAAAACTATTTTTTTTTTATTTATAATTTTTTTCACAAATTAAAATTTATAATGTGACTCATGCGCGGAAGGAATTCTATTAAAATTATTCTTTTTTTATTTTGTAGCCCTCTAGTGTTGAAAGGAATGCAAAAAAAAAAAAAAAAAAAAAAAAAAAAAAAAAAAAAAAAAAAAAAAAACATGTGAAACCAAAAAATGTC
>CANXYC010503677.1:0-10309 GCA_948193065.1 Aleurites moluccanus
TGGTTAAGGTTTCATGGTAACTTTGGTGAAACCTAGCCATCCAACCATCCATTTTGCTTACTTTAATGCTATTTGTCCATCCAAAGTCAACATTGGTGGCTAACATATACATTTGCCACACCTAATCAAAAACTAATGGCAAAAATCCAATACATCAAGCTTATGATAGCAAATTTGCAACCTATTGATCCAACCGTCCATTTTTCTATTATTTCATCCAATGGTTGGATTTAATCAAGCCTAAACTAATGTCATAAGGTTACATACATAGTATAATTCCATACCTCAAAGGAAAAGACTATAATGCCCTTAGTGCAACTGAAGCACCTCGAGCACCTCAATTGAGGAGCTTACCCGGTATAATTTTCAATCGGGTTTATTTTTCAATCAAATCTTCAAATAAACTAAATAACATCATTTACATTCCTTGAAATCATTTTATACTTCTAAATATGTTGATAATTCCATAAGAACTCGAAGGGCTGCAAAATGACCATTTGCCCCTAGTTCACAAAATTTCAAGTTTCTTCCAATTTCTTCCTAACAGCCTTTGATGTACTTTTACATGTGTAAAACAATCTAAAACATGCATATTCATTCAATTTAAGCAAAATCATGCATAATACATAACATATAAATAAATGAAAAACCCCTTAGGTTTGCCCCTTTAAGCTTATGTTCTAAGCCTTTAAGCTAGGGTGTTACATTTTTCTTCCAACCAAAATATATTTTTGATACTAATTAACATCAAAGAACATCTTAAGAATATATTTAAATCAAAAGAATGATAAAATCACTTACTTACCAAAAATTCTTCAAAAACTTCCAAGCTTTGATTCTTTACTTTTTCCTGTTTTTCCTTAAAATCTAAAGTTATATTTGTGTTTAAAATGATGGAATTAATTGGTTTGTATAAAAAAAAATGGAAGAAAACAACTTGGTTTGGTGTTGGACAATGGTGGCTGAAACTTGATGGAAGTGGAAAGAGAAAATGGTTAGTGAAATGGCTAAGGAAGAAGATGGAGGTGGAAAAAACCCATAAATATCATATGTAAAATCCTATGTTTTGAGCTTATAATGCAAATTATGCAACCTAGCTTATTAACCATCCAATTTTTGACCTTTTCATCTAATGGTTTGATTTAGGTAAGCCTAAAATGATACCATAAGCTTGCATTCACCAAATAAATCCATATTTCAAAGGAAAAGACTAAACTACCCCTAGTTCAAATTTGATCCTTATCCGAGCAGCTTTGCCCGGAATTATTTTCTATCGGGTTTAATTCTCCAACAAAATTTCAAATAAATATAATATCATCATTTTCATTTCCTAATATTCTTTCCTACCTTCAAATATAATGTTAATTTCCATAAACTTGAAGGAGGTGTGAAATGACCATTTTGCCCCCAGTTCACCAAAAATTCAATTTTTCCCGATTTCCTAACAGCCTTTAAACCACTTTTATACATATAATACTTCCTAAAACATGAATATACATTCAATTCAAGCATAAACATGCAAGAATACACAACTTTCAAACAAAGGAAAAATCTCCTAGGTTTACCCTTTATGGTTCAGGTTCTAAACTTTAACTAAAGTGTTATACGGTCTGTTCCCACTACCCCGTCGGAGAGGCAGCTCTGTCAAATCCATGTGTAAATAGGCCAATGGAAATCAATAATAATATCAAGTATTCATTAGGAACATTATTATACAATGGCTTTCGATCGATACACATAGGCTTACTTGTTAATACATTTGATTAATCATGTATCGGTTTCTTTTCTCGATACAAGGGTAGCAATTAATAATAAATATCATGGTATATGGTTAAAAATTTGGTGTGCACACTTTTAGTAGCAATTTGGATACATAATCAATCAAGAATAATAGGCATTTCAATATCAATAACAATCAATGGATTTGGATAAATTTCAATCTTTGGGAAGATCAAAGAATGATTAACAATAACAAGTGGCATTTAATCAAGAAGGAAACATGTTCATTGGGTCAACATATCATGGAATGAATATGATGTATACGTTACTCACCTTAGCTTATAACTTGTACATTTCCCTTTTCCTTTATCCTTGATTCTTTTCCTTATCTCTTATGGTACCCACGTCTCTTATTCATTCTTGACTCTACATATCCAATGAATTTCCATTTAGATACTATTTAACATAAACTTACATTACTTATACTTATATTAAAGAAAATTCCTCAAATTTCCAAGTTATTTTTCTGTGCAAAATGTTTTACTGGCAGCCTTTGTTCCATTACTCATATCTATCTCTACAATTATCCAATTTCTTCAATTCTTATTCCTAAATAAACTTAACATATATGGTTCTAACATATCCAAATTTCACATTAAAATCATTGCTACACAATTTATGGTGTTAATTTAAACTTACTATTACAACTAGTCCTGTTGTCTGCATTCTGCCTACAAATCTTATTCTGGCAGATATTGTTCTTTTGCTAATTACTCAATCAATAATTAACCAATTACTGTAATTCCTTTTCCTATTATACACATAAAATTATAACATATCCAAATTTTATAATTTTTTTGCATCACTGAACAATTATTAGTGAATTTTCAAGGTTAAACTACTGCCCTGAAATCTCTATCCATACATACCCTGTTTCCATGCCCATAATTAGTTCCTTGCTTATCCAATTATAAAACATTTTTACATACATTTATAACATATAAATGAATATTTTTTATGTTTAACACTTTATCTAATTCAAACTTTAAAGTCCCTATATTAATATAACTCTGTCACCTATGTTCTGTTAAATAGTCATTCCGGGCATTCTACACTTATGACCTAATATCTCATAAACCACATATGCAATTGAAAACCCTTTTATATAACTATATATAAGACATAAATTAACACTTTTCATGTTGAACACTTCTTCTAATTTTGTCTCTATCATTATGTAAAATAAAAGCACAGTAGCATTTTTTAGAAAACCTAATTCTAGATCAGTCAGTTTTTACTCAATAACTCTTTCCTCACTTCAAAGTTCATAAATTCCTTCTACATAAGTATATTAACATATTTATCTACAACTTTCATGTTTTAACTATCTTCAAATTTAGTCATTAAAATTTTGGAATATTAGCCATAATTTACTGCCTTAAAACAGAATTCAGAAACTATATAAACCCTAACTCATTCTTTACATTTTTGACTTAATTACCTCAATTATTTGCCAAATCAAACCTTAAAACTCTTAAATAAAATTAAAAATGATAAGTTTAAAATCATTATCTCAAATCAAAATACTTGAATCCCACTTCCTTTTGCACCACCAAAAGCTTTAACACAATTTTTCTATCATATTTTCTTCATAAAGCTTCTTCCTTCTTCAATTTCCTATCTATTTTTGGTTGATTCTTTAGAAAGGTTGGAAGATATATTTTTTTGGTTTTTCCTTTTCTATGGTTCATCCTAAAAGCTCTTCAAATGGCCATCTATTTCTCTCTTCATATATACACTAAATTCCTTATGAAATATTTGATAAGATAAGAGTAGAAAATTCTAGATTTTTGGTGATTTGTCACCTTTCCAATTAATTAATAAATCAATAAATCATTTTTTATCAAAAATATCATCTCTTCTCTATTATGGCCGACCACCTTGGCTGATTTCTAGAATGGGTGGGTCCCACAACTTTTTTAATTGCACTTTTGGCCCAAAATTTTTCTTATTTGCATTTTTAACCCCAAAACTTTTTGTAATTTATTCTGTCTATTTTGTTTAGATTCTATCATGACCCAACCTAGGAGCCGCGACGGTCCAAGGGTACGGGTATTGCCTAAGCTACCAGTACCACGAATAACCCAACTATTTGTATGATATGGCAAGCAATTCACATAATCAACACAAATATAACTTAATATTTCTACTAAAATTTCGACACCATCTCCTCTAATATGAGACTATACCCCGCTATAGAAAATACAAACAACACTCCCAAAATAACTTTATTATCAACATCCCTCTCAACCTCCAATATCAATTCAACATAAATATATATATCAAATTATATTCATCTATAGCATAGTCTACATGAAAAACTAAAAGATATATAAGCACACACATATAAGTCTTTATTTAGATTACAGTACCATGAAATCTCTAATAATATAAAAATATTTATATATACTATTTAAGATTTGAGTATTACATGATACAAGTAGCAAAATTCCAAGGCGATGATAGATAGTGCCAATGGAATTCGAGTCTCACTGCGGCCCTGAAAAACAAAGACAACTATGGGGGTGAGTATAAAATTATACTCAGTGAATCTATATATATAAAAATGCAGTAAATATTCATAATACCATGATTGCTCATAAATAACCTGTATAAATAATATAAAATAACAAATAAAGGGTGAAACAGGTTTCCATATGAATATCCAATGTATGAGTCAACTCTCATATGATATAACAGGATTGGGTCCAATGAAAAGTGCAATCACACTGTAATAGCACAATCGTGCATAATCCAATATACGTAAGGGAGATCACTCCTTACAGCTAAAAAATATGACACCCCTCCCTAGCAAGGGTCTAGTGAATACCAGTGTGCACACGGTCGATGGAATTACCCGTTAAACCATCGAGGTAGCCCTGTTATAATACCATATGGGTGTGTCTCCATAGAATAATAAAAATAACATAAATTTAACTCATATAGGGGTGGAAAAATCCAATATACATCCATAATGAATAATAGAATAAGTTTGGGTCAAGTGATAAAAATGGTCAGCGGGGCCCAATTACGCTGCCGCAATTGGCACTAGCCGTTACGGGTCCGTTTTGGGATTTTTGAGTAGTTTCTAGTTAACTATGTTATCAATGGATTCAGGTGGAACATGAGGTACCATTTGAAAGTTTAGGGCAAAACTAGATGATTGGGCCAAGTGGGGATTCAATTGGCTTTTTAGGTTTAATTTTATAGCCAGTCAAAGTTTAGGTCGATTTAAGTCATTTCGGTGGGCTTATTTCAGGGTAAAAATGTACTGTAGGTATTTTAGGATATCAAGTGTTGGTTTATCATTCCAAATGACATTTTATATGATATATGATGCAAATCATGCATGATTATACATATAAACTTACCTTGAATGCAAAAAATTCACTTTATCCCCCAAAACACCACTCGAAGGCCCTAAGTGGCCCGCCGCTCGACAGTTCCAGCTGGAATTCCCGACGGTTCACCTATTTCCAAATATAATACTCCGGTAAGACTTGAAAACATTACAAAACATATTATTCACATCAAAAGACATCAAATATACATAATAGACATCATAGACATCATATTACATAATTAACACTTTTCCAATCCTTTATGCATCAAACACATTTCTATCACCACATTTGACTTACATTTCATATATTCATCACTATTATACAAAGTTAAGAACTTATATACAGTTAGTTCAACATTCCATATCAAACATACACATAATTACAAGTTTACCTTCCAATTACTTATATCAAACATCATTTCCATATCTAAACTTATACATTTACATTACATACACCATTAATCCATATTCAAACCCTTCCTTCCTAAATGTTTCAACCTAACCCATTGAACCTATAAACTCAACATGGCTCAGCATAGTTAGAATTCACTCCATTTATTCATTTTTCAACACCAATCAATTAAACAACATAATTATACATCAAATGTATAACATTCAAACATTCCAACCTATTAAACACCAAAGTACCATTTCACTTTAGAACACTATACCATTCGGCCTACCAAGAATTTCCACTAAATGGATTTATTTCCATCAAATGGCTACTAATTCATCACAAACACATCAAATACATCAAATTTGAACCAAAACTCTATCAAAATAACACAATTTAATCTTACCTCTTCCAAGTTAGGGTTTCCTTCAAACTTTTGAGTTTTTTTTCAACCTAAACATATATTTGTTACTAATTACTATCAAGGAACTTCTTAAGATTAAAATTGAACCAAAAGAATGGTAAAAACACTTACTTCCTCAATAGTTCTTTGAAATCTTCCAAGCTTTGATTTATCACTTTTTCTTGATTTTTCTTTAATTCTAAGGTTAGAATTGTGTTAAGGATGATGGAATTAACTAGTTTGAATCAAGAAATGAAAGAAAATAACTTGGTATCACAAAGATCAAAGGTGGCCAAAAGTTTGAAAGGAAGAAAGAGAAAGCTTGGTATGAAAATGGCTAAGGTTGAAGAAGTGGTGGGAAAAATCAACTTAAATATCAAGTTTATGATCCTATACATTGATCCTATAGTTAAAATTGTGCAACCTAGCTTACTAACCATTCAATTCTTAATCTTTCCATCCAATGGTTTGATTTAGGTTAACTTAAAATGGTTATCATACACTTGCATACATCATATAAGTCCATATACCTTAGGAAAAGACTATACTACCCCTAGTTCGAATTGAATCCCTTTCCAATTAACTTTTCCTAGAATTCTTTTCTACCGGCTTTAATCTTCCAACAATAATTCATATAACCATTATACCTCTATTTTCATGTCCTAATATTCTCTTTTACCATCAAATAATAATGTTGATTTCCACTAAAAACTCAAAGGGTGTGAAATGATCATTTTCCCCCTAGTTCACCAAAAACTTAATTTTACCCGATTGCTTCCTAACAGTCTTTTATCCTCCTCTAATTATACAAACACATCATAAAACATGCATACATGTCAAATTCAAGCATAAACTTATAATAAATCACAACATTCAAATCAAGTCAAAATTTCCCCAAAGTAGCCCTTTGTGGTTCAGGTTATAGGTTTTGACTAAAGTGTTACAGATTCAACCTCAGGTATGGGGAGTGAAATACCTTATTTTAAGTTGTTCTATCATTTAAAAATAGTTCTGTGTCATTTCTGGATCCCAGGCAGTGGATTTTCAAAATTGCCTCCAAAGTTGCCTTTATTTACAATTTTGCCATTATTCTTATTTTCGGTATTCCAAAACATTTTTCAACTCTTTATTTTCACCATAATTTCACATAAAATTAAGTTATTTCATCCCTCTAAGTCTGGGTCAGAAATTCTTAAATTTTTCAGACTGCTATTTCCCCGGCAGTGTTCTCGACACCGACGATTTTCGGAAAAGTATCTCATTTGCATTCCAACTGTATTTAAAATTATTTCTAATCATTTCAATGATTTCCACCCAAAAATTGAGAACTATATCATGCATTCAAGATAGGGTTTCGTAGGGTATTACAGTTTCTAATGAACAATAATGTAAAAATGAATCATTAACCAAGAAAATGTAACGATGGAATTACGGGCCAATGTCATTAGGCCAGAGTAAGGTTTAGGTACCATATGTGCAATTGTGGCAAGATCAATTTGATGAATTGGTATACACTTGGTGGGTATGAAATTTGTTCTTTGGGGCATTTCATCGAACACTTGGTGCGCAATATTTCAATAACAATTTGGTAGGGTTTTTAGGTATCACTATCAAAGTCAATTCAACAAACACCAAAAACACAATGCAATGAAGGCTATAGGTATTCAAATTTAATCAAAATTCAAATGAAACATAGCTAAATAAGGATTAGAAAATCAAGGAAAATTGCACTAGGGACGATTGGCCACTATGGTGCTTTTGTGCAAATAAATTATATAATTCAAACAATAGTTATTTTATGGCATAATAGCATATTTATAACTCACATTGATGCTTGGTTTGACCAAAAACACTATGAATGCATTAATTCTCAAATTAAAAAAAAATGTTCTTCATCTTCACTTCCATCCTCTTTTCCATTTCCTTTTGATTTTACATGGTAAAATTTATATGTTTTAGACTTTATTTGACATGAGAAACTAATTAACTCCATCTAATTCAATATCTAAGGTTTTACATAAACTCTAACTAGAAACCAATTCTTCCTAGCATCTTATATATGTTTTTATTTGCTAATACTAATTAATATTTCCTTCACACAACTCATTTATATTAAAAAGAAATCAAGGGAAACAAGTTTTACCTTATTTGGAGAAAAATCCTAATACTTCTCTTTGTAGAGTTCCAATCTTCCTTTAAGTTTCAAGGTGAAATTTTTGTGCTAGATTGTTAATTAGGCTAAGAAAATTAAGTGGGATTAATTGGTTTTTGTTTAGACTTAGGTTTAGTATTGAAATTTAGTGGAAAGCTTGAAGAAGTGATGAGGAGAAATGGGGGAAGGGAGGTTCGACCATAAGGGTGGAATAAGAGAAAATTAGCCAAAATTTTCTATGTGTTCCTTTTTATAGATATTTAGGAATTTTTCATATTTATAATTTGTCCCCTCAATTTTTCTTATTCAGAAATTGACCCCACAACTCTCTTACAATTACACTTTTGTCCCACTTTGATTTCTAACACTAATACTTATCGTATTTTCCTTTATATATTTAATTTGGGTTTCATTAGTATTTTCATGTAATTCTATTTTTAGTAAAATATTAATGGTCCTAAGTTAAGGTTTTAGGGTTTAAATTGCTTATATATAGCTTATATATTTAAATAAAAATCATCCTCCTATTAGTACTCACTTTATGGTCCTAAGTGCAATTATAAAAAGTTCTAGGGTGTTACACTGTACCCCCTTCAATAAAGTTCATCCATAAATTTTGACTATATGTACCTCACTAGTGGAACAATTATGGGTATCTAGTTTGCATATCATGCTCACTTTCCCATGTGAATTATTCCATCGAATGATACTTCCATAAAACTTTAACCACTAGAATTTCCTTATATAGTAGTTGTCGAACTTGTCGATCTATGATTTTAATTGGTGTTTCTTCATATGTGAAGTCTTCATCTACCTCAGTGGCTTGTGACTAAAGGATATATGATGGTTCTAGCACATATTTTCATAGCATCAATACATGTAACACTTGATGTATGTGGCTCAAATTAGGTGGAAGTTCCAATCGGTATGACACGTTACTGACTTTATCCAATATCTCAAATGGCCCGATGTATCTTGGTGAAAGCTTCCCCTTTTTACCAAATCGCATTGCGCCTCTCATTGGTGATATTTTAAGGAAAACATGATTACCTACTATAAAATGCACATCTTTCTGCTTCGGATCAGCGTAACTTTTATGTCAGCTAAAGGTGTTCTTCATTCTTTCTTTGATGATAGGAACTTTCTCCATTGTTTCCTTAATCAAATCAGGACCTTCCAAATGCTTTCCCCTAGTTCAACTCAACAAATATGTGATCTAAACTTCATGCCATATAAAGCTTCATATGGTGCCATTCTGATGGAAGCATGATAATTGTTATTATAAGAAAACTTGATTAATGGTAAGTATCGATCCCAATTCCCTCCAAAGTTAAGTGCACATAATTGTAGTATATCTTATAAAGTCTGAATAGTGTGTTTTGTTTGCCCATCTATCTGTGGATGAAAGGTTGTGCTGAAATGCAATTGGGTTCCCAATGCATCTTGAAATTTTTACTAAAACCGAGAAGTAAAATGAGTTTCCCGATCTGATATTATAGTCAAAGGCACACCTTATAGTCGTACAATCTTATCAACATATAACTGGTCATACTAAGTAGCTAAATAACTAGTTTTCACTTCTAGAAATTGGGTTGATTTGGTTAAGCGATAAATTATTACTCAAATAGAATCATATCCTCGTGGTGTTCTCGGTAAGCCTACTACAAAATCCATAGTCACTTGCTCCCATTTCTAGTCTTGTAATTCTATCTCTTATAGCAATCTCGATGGCTTCTAATGTTCAAACTTCACCTGTTGGCATGCTAGGCAAGTGGACACAAATTTAGCCACATTCCGCTTCATATTAGGCCACCAATAATACTCCTTTATGTCATGATATATTTTAGCTAGCCCAGGATGAACACTATAAGGTGCATAATGCATTTCTTTCATGATCTTCTCCCTTAACCCATCCACATCTGGCATACATAATTGTTGCCCACAGTTTAACACTGCTTCAATAACTGCAAAATCAGAAGCTTTCCCAGTTTGAACATCTTCTTTTAGCTTCATATATATAGATCCCGATTCTGTGCAACTGTAACACCCTAGCCTAAACCCTAATAGGGACCTTTAGGGAAATTATGATGTGATAATATTATATGTGTATGCATGGAATATATATATATATGCATGTTATATGACCTATTTTTAGGCCTAGAGTTGGTTTGAAGTCAGTTAGGACCCAATCGGGTAAGTTTGGAATTTTTGGTAATTGGAGGACTAAATTGTAATTTT
>CANXYC010503803.1:0-14573 GCA_948193065.1 Aleurites moluccanus
CCTGGAGCTTTTTCTGATCCCACATTGCTCTTTATCTTCACCAACTGAGAGTCTTTGTCTTGAGCTTCTTTAATCTGATTAATGAAAATCGGCTTGACTTGGAAATGAGCTAAAAGTACTCCTGAATCTGACAAATCCAAACTGATTCCCATACCATGCAATCTCTGCACTTCCCTCACTATTGATCTTCTACTCACTTGAATATGGGCTAAGCTTCCCAAAGACTTTTTGCTCAATGCATCAGCTACAACATTAGCTTCTCCTAGATGATACAAGATTTCACAGTTATAATCCTTAAGCAATTCAACCCACCTTCTTTGCCTAAGATTAAGATTTTTTTACTGAAATATATATTTCAAACTCTTATGATCTGTGAAAATCTCACAATTCACTCCATACATATAATGTCTCTATATCTTCAGGGCAAATACAACTGCATCCATCTCAAGATCATGTGTTGGATAATTCACCTCATGCTTCCTCAACTGTCTAGAAGCATAGGCTATCACCTTACCATACTGCATAAGCACACAACCAAGCCCTACTCTCGATGCATCACAATACACTGCATATCCTCCTTTACCAGACGGCAAAGCTAAGATAGGTGTCGTGGTGAGACAAGACTTTAACTTTTGGAAGCTCTTATCACATGCATCTGACCATAGGAATTTAACTTGCTTCTGGGTGAGCATGCTCAAAGGAGCTGTAATCTTGGAGAAGTCTTGAACAAACCTCCCGTAATAGCCTGCCAAACCTAAGAAACTTCTAACTTCTGAAATATTTGTGGTTCTAGGCCAACTAAGAATTGCATCCACCTTTCTAGGATCAACTTTAATCCCATCCTTGCTCACTATATGCCCCAGAAAGCCCACACTCTCAAGCCAGAATTCACACATTGAAAATTTAGCAAACAGCTGATGCTCTTTCAAAGTCTGCAACACAATCCTAAGATGTTCCTGAAGCTCTTCTTCACTCTTAGAATACACAAGAATGTCATCAATAAACACAATGACAAACTTGTCCAAAAATAGCTTGAACACCCTATTCATCAAGTCCATGAATGCAGCTGGTGCATTAGTCAATCCAAATGGCAGCACTAAGAACTCATAGTATCTATACCTGGTCTGAAAAGCCGTCTTCGATATATCCTCATTCTGAATTCTCAACTGATGGTAACCCTATCTCAAGTCTATCTTAGAGAAATGACTTACACCTTGCAACTGATCAAATAAATCGTCTATTATTGTCAAAGGATACTTATTCCTGATAGTTGCCTTGTTGAGCTGTCTGTAATCTATACATAACCTCATAAAACCATCCTTCTTCTTTACAAAGAGTATAGGTGCACCCCATGGAAAACTGTTAGGCCTGATAAATCTTTTGTCAAGCAAATCTTGCAATTGAGTCTTCAACTCTCTCAATTCTACTGGTGCCATACGATATGGAGGAATAGAAATTGGATTTGTGCCAGATAGCAACTCAATACCAAATTATATCTCTCTACCCGGTGACAGACCAAGTAACTCTTCATGAAATACATATAGAAACTCATCAACAACAGGAATCTGCTCCAAATCTTTTACTTCCTTTCGAGTATCTCGAACATAAGCCAAATATACTTGTCATCCTTTCTTCATTAATCTCTTTGCCCTTAAGGCTGATATCACATTATATAGTGCTTCGCTCCTTTCCCCTTGAAAATCAAACTCCTCACCTGAAACTGACTTGAAAACTATCTTCTTCCTATTACAATCTATGGTGGCATAGTGCTTGGACAATCAATCCATGCCCAAGATCACATCAAATTCCAACATAGGCAATTCAATCAAGTCTACAATCAAGTTCTTGCCACCTATGCTAACCACACATAAAGGATAAAAGTTTTGAACTTCAATCTCTTCCTCTAAAGGAGTAGAAACAACCAATACAACTTCAAGCAATTCACAGGGCACATGCAATTTCTTAGCAAAACATGATGACACAAAAAGAATGCGTAGCTCCTGAATCAAACAGTACTTTAGCATTCAAAGCTTGGATCGGAAGAATACCTGTAACAACCGTGTTAGATGCCTGGGCCTTATGCTGTGCTAGAGCAAAAACTCTACCTCTGCCTCTACCCATGGGAACTGACCCCGAAGCCTAAGCCACATGCTGACCTGACTCTCTGCCAGCCTCTATAGTCCTGACCAAATTGCCTCGGCCTCCACCTGGCTATTGACTAACACCCCTTTCCCTATTCATCTGAACTGTGGCCTGAGAAGCCTATGGTCTTCCTCCAACAGATGGTTGCGGACAATTCTTGAGTAAATGACCTTGTTGTCCATACCTGAAACATGCTCCTGAGGCGTAATGACAAGGGCCATTATGAAATTTACCACATATAGGACACAAAGGTTTAGGAGTCCTGGATGGTGCAAAGCTAGCTGAACTATGGCTCATCTAAGAAGTGGGTCCAGGAGTAGTCCGACTCTACTGTGGCCTCTCTAAAGATCCTCTATACCCACTCCTAGAAGCTGATTGATGAGTCACTCTCATACTTTTCACTCCACTTTCTTGCTTAGAAGAACTGACTGCTTTAAATTTCTTCTTCTCAACTCTTTCGGATCTAGCTTCCATCTCTCTATTCTCAAATATCCTAGCCTTATCCACTAGCTTAGAATAAGAATCAAACTCAAGAGCATCTAGGAGTTTAAATAATGGAGCCACTAATCCTCTGCGAAACCTTTGAATCTGTGCCGCTTCTGTAGGCACTAAAGCTGAAGCAAATTTGCTCAACTGATTGAACTTCCTGGCGTACTCTGAAACACTCATACCAGGTGTCTGAACCAATCTTTCAAACTTTAGGGACTTAGCTTCTCTTGCAATCTCTGGAAGAAATTCATTCAGCACCAGATCTTTGAATCTCTCCTAAGAAATTTCTTCATTTCCCCGAAGCATACCAGAAATGCTTCTCTTGAACCAATCCTTGGCTTCAGCTTTCATTAAATAACCCACAAACTCAACAGCTCTTCTATCAGAATCCATAAAATCTATACTTTCTCTTCGATTTCTTCTAGGAAATCTATAGGATCCATCTCACCTCTATATTCTGAGGGCTTAAGCTTAAGAAACCTCTCGAATGATACCTCTTCCACTTGACGTATAGCAGGTGGTGGAACTACTGGAGGAACAAAAATCTCTGGAGCCTGTACTGGAGGTACCTGCTGCTGCCTTTGTTGAGTAATAAACTCAGCTATCATTGCATAATTCCTCTATAACTACTCTAATTGCTGAGCCATATTAACCACATCTACTGGTGGTACAGGAGGAATCTCATCTCCTCCATTTTCACCCATAGAGCCTTCTTCAAAAGGTAAATCTCACCTTGGATGACCTCGTCCTCTTCCACGGTGATAAGGCATCTTGATAATGATAAGAAGAATAAACAAGATCAGACTCATTACGCATACTTAATGCAGATATATATACCAAAGAAAGACACAAATGGATGAGACACAAATCCTATGCTCCATAGTTATCTTAATCAACACTTATACTAGTGCTCATGCATCTCTTTCTATCTTCTATATTAAGGATTATAAACCTATAGCTCTAATACCACCTCTGTCACACCCCAACTCCAGTGGTGTGACGGTTCTAGGGCAAGGGTAGGCTTAAGGCCACCATAGACCCGTAAAACACTCATATCATGGATCTCATACACAATACATATCCACAACATATATGGTTATCATTATAATTGTTCATTTATATGATTCATGAAATCACCATTCATACATTTACATTCATCATTATAGAATTTCCTCTTGTTTCTTACCGATCAAAAGACACTTCCCACATCACTAAGGAGGACAGCTCAATCATAACAATTTAGACATCAAAATAATATCATCCTCAACATCTAACTATAGAGCTCTAAAGTATACTCCTTTTACATACAATACCATAATATAAACTGATGAACATAAAAATATATATCTCAAAAGAATTACATAGAGTCTTCTTGGAGGAATGAATCAAGAAGCTCTGTCTTCTTGGAGGAATGAATCAAGAAGCTTTGTCTTCTATATTAGCTCCCTCTCAAGCTACACTACTACCTGAAATCCACAGAACAGGAGTGAGCTTTCAACTCAGTAAGATATAAACATGCATGGTATAGATCAAGTTAAAAGTACATGAATATGGAAATATCATAAGGTTAAGCTTACAAGAACATAAGTGCTCACAATCGAATGTCAAATCATATGATAGAACTATAGAGTGCATTAGTAGCCTTGCTACCTTATCACAAATATATGCTTAGTCGGGCATATGCCTAGAGCTCATAGTCCCCTCTAGGTGGAACACTGATAAAAACCCTATCAGCTAGGTTCCCAAAGTGCACAATGGACCAATGAATTTACTCTTATTGGGAAAAGCGTTCTATACATAAACATATCATGGGTTATATAATTTAAATTCTACAAGAATCATATTGGTCGCAAGACCATCAACATATAACATAAATTTATTCAAATTAACAAATAGGTTTTATATGAACTTGGTCCAAGGAAGAATGACTAAGTCATTTTCAACATATAAGGTAATCATATGAAATAAATTTTCATTTGTTTAAGAACATTAAGGGAATTTCATAATGTAGGTACATAATACAATATTTCGAAACATGAAGTTCATTTGGATAAATATTAGGAAGGATTGAACATTCAATCTCAAAGAGCAATATGCATATGCAATGTTTATACTTACCTCTAAACAAATTTATCCTTGTATTTCCCTCAATAGCTTGTTCATTCAATAATCTCCTCAAATTTCTTAAGTTCTCTTCTCCTATGGAAGTTTCTCCAAATATTCAAAATTAGGATTTTCCTTAATCAATAATACATAATATGATTCCTTATAATTTAACCATCTTATAGTCTCCATTATAGTTTCCTAACATCAATTTAATTTATTCCTTAAAGAAAAATCTGAAATTCAAAACGTACTTACTATTCAAGTCACTATTTATCAAATTTCATAAATTTGGATATCTTCCATATTAATCAAAATTAATAGTCTTAATCACTTATAATAAACTCTATATACTTATAAATAACTATTTTAATTACCAAAAATTCTTAATCTAAAGAGAAAATGAAGTTTGGAGAAAATTACCTTATTTTTTCCAAAACTGAGTTCTTGAAGAATCTGACTTGAAAATGAGAAACACAGCCTTAGAATGCTCTAATTTAATGATATAATGCATTAATTCTAAGTATTAATGCATGAGGAATCAAATGGGACTGATTTGAGAAAGATAGGAGAAGAAATAAAGATGAACGAAGAAAAAGAAAAGAGAAATCATCGTGAAACATAGCTATTGCCTCTCTGGTTAAATAGGTCACTGCCTCTCTAATCCTGCTTCGCCAAACTCGCCTCGTAGATCCGCTCTGGCAATGCCACTTCGCCAAAGCCACTTTGCCAATCCCACTTTGCCAATTCTCTACTTCGCGAATATCACTTTGCCAATTCTCTACTTCGCGAATATCCCTTCGCCAAATGCCACTTCGCAATCCCACTTCGCCAATTCTCTGCTTCCCCAATTGCCGCCTCAGCAATCCCACTTCGCTAATTCTCTACTTTGCCAATTCTCTGCTTCGCAAATTGCCACCTTGGCTATCCCACTTCGCCAATTGACAGTTCGCATTGTCGGCTCGCAAATGCCACCTCACATTTGCAGGCTCGCAGTGCCACTTCGCATATGCTAGTCCGCAATGCCACTTTGAATATGCCAGCCCGCATTGCCACTTCGCATATGTCAGCTCGCATTGCCACTTCGCATATGCCAGCTCGCAATGCCACTTTGCATATGCCAGCTCGCAATGCCACTTCGCATATGTCAACCCGCATTGCCACTTATGCTAATCAATTCATAATATGCTAATCAATTAATTTACATTATATATATAAGTATTATACATATAAGCTACTAACTATTTAACCATGGAGCTACTACAAAATTACAAAATAAGTAAGCTTAGAACATTTACATAGCAAAAAGAATATGGTTCCTCTGAAGAAGAAAAGCAGCCTCAGGAACCATTACAACCACTCCTGACCTGAAATTTTTAAACAACTAAGAGGTGAGTATTACTACTCAATGAGCTATAAATATATTATTATACATAAAGGCTAGGTAAGGAAACTAATAATCCACCAAATATACATGTCAAAGAAAATAAGTAGTAGATAAATAAGCAAGGTAATTGAGGTCATATAATTCAATAAATAGGTTGTATCAAAGGAAAATAAAACACAACAGATATAGGGCCTTGTACTCATATAAATCTCGTTAGCTACATTATTCATAGCTTAAACTTGTGAAATGACAGCCTTATGTCTAGGACTTAACCCTTCCTAGCTAGGGTTGTAAATATATCAATGTGCACATTACTAATAGTTCTCACTCACTACCCCATCAAAAGGTAGTTCTGTCATGTCATTGAATAATCAATACAATAGTGGTTATTAATACAATTATGCTCAAATTCAATGTCAATGTTATAAGAAAAGTCATATCAAATCGATCAATTCTTCAATGAATAAATTTGGAAGCTATAAAGCATATTAACAACAATGCTATAATAACCAATAAGGAAATTTTACATAAAATAAAATCAATTTCAAATGGCTAGGCTAGGTTTATGTTCCATAAGTGTCAATATGTCAATTGGTAATAAATTCAAAATAAAACATTTGGTGGATTAAAAGTTGAGTTCATTGAGACATTTTAACAAACATATGGTAGGCATGATTTTAACAAGTAATAGTTGAGGTTTTGGGTCAATGTTGGGTAAGCCAATTCTTCATTCCACAACAACACAATCTAATGAGACAATGAAATATCAAACTCATTTAACAATCAAGGAAAATAAGCTAAATTAAGCTAGAAAAATCAAGTAAATACAAAGAAATCAAACTTAGGGGCATTCAGCCATTCATGGGGAAATTAGGGGGAAAGATTCAAAAATTCAAATGAAATAATTTTCATGCATAACAATATACTTATAACTCACCTCAACACTTGATTGAATAAAAAACACTTTAAGAGCATCAAAATTCAACTTATTCCTACTTGCCCTTCATCACCATTCTTTCTTTGATTTCTTGTTTCTACAATATAAATTTAGAATGTTTTAGACTAATTTTAATATGAAAAATCATAATCTAAAATTAGTTTGATTTAAACACTTCCATATCAAATCCAAATCCTAGGTTTTGATATAATCTCCATATCAAGTTCTAATTAATCTATTGTCTATTATATACTTCTATTTACTTAAATAACCATATATATCAATCATTCTAATCATAATTAATGAAAAAGAAGTAAGTTTAGATCAATTACCTCAAATTCTTCAAAAACTCAACTTGGCTCCCTTTGATGAATTTAGATTTCTTTATGGTTTTTGATAGAAATTTTGATAGCTTTTAGGTGTTTAGACTTTAAAATTAATGTAGGATTAATTAGGTTAAAATTTGGTGGATGAATTTTGGTTAGAAGAAAAAGAAATAGAGGAAGAGGAAATGGAGGAGGAGTTCAGCCACTATGGGAGAAGAAGGAGGAAATTTGGGTTCAAAATAAAATTATCTAGAAAATAAAAATATTTTTGATATTTATGATTTGGCCCCAAACTTTCATTATTTATAAATTTACCCAAATTTTTTATATTTATTCTTTGACTCCAAAACTTATTTTAGGTACTGCTGGTTTTTATAATTTATTTATCATATAAATTTTAGGTATCATAATTAATTTGGTGAAATTCTATGTTTAATTATGCAATTTAGGTATAAAATTTGAAATTTAAGTATTAAAATATTATTTTAGCTTAAACTGTCTATTTAGGTACTAAATTATTATTTTTCGTGTAATTGTTTAATTAAAAACTATAAAGTCAACTATACTAATTATGAGATCTTATTTATCATTATCAAAAAATTTGGGGTGTTACATTTTTCCAAACTGTACAAGAGAAATCATGAAGAACATAAGCTGAAAATTTTGTATAATGATGCAGAATGAAAGTGCATGGTCATACAATTCAAATTAGGGTTGCTTACTTGGGAATCGTGAAGACCGTATGAGGAAAATTTTGCATGACTATGCAAATTGAAATTGCATGACCGTGCATATCATGACAAGGTTGTTTCGCAATTTTTCTTTTTGCAGGTTGTGCAAACCCAATTTGCACAGCCGGTGCACATTTGAAGGACAAAAACTGGAAATTTGATCTTCCTAATTAGAAAAAGATTCTACGACTTCCAAGATCTAGGTTTTGTTGTGTCTATATAAAAATAAACTCCCTATTGTTTTTTTTTATCAGATTTTACTTCTCAAAATTTAGATTCTTTATTAGATTTAATTAGTAATTCATAGTTTAAGAATAAACAAGGAGATTCAAGGGTAAAAATTCAATTAAGGCTTAGAGCCCTCTCAATCTAAATTTGTTTAGAATTTTTCTCAAATTTTTGTTCTCTATTTCTTTACTGTTAAATTCAATAATAGTTGCAATGATATTTTCCTTTAATTTTATTGTTGAATTATTTGGTTATTTTATCATCATAACTAATTTTCTTCTCTAAAATTTAGATGTTATCTCTTGATTTGTCTATAATTATCTATATTTGATTGATTGGATTGAATTATTGAAATTAATCTTTTATCTTAGTATTTAATACTTGTGATTAACTAGCCATTAATTACATGATTTAGAGATATTATGTGAAGTAACGAGAGTGAAAATATAATATTAGTTTATTAAGATATTAGACCTAAGGTACGTGTTGCTTAGAAAAAAAAAATTCTTTTGTAATTATTGAATGAATTTTCATAGAACTTAATGGTTTTGTGTTAATTACTTAACAAGAATAACTATAAGGTTAACATGAATACATGTGTTGTATCTTAAGAGAGAATATCATTAACTTACGGACATTTAATCATTAATTCCTAATAAGATAAGATCAAACTTACGGACATTTAATCATTAATTCCTAATAAGATAAGATCAATCTAAAAAACATAAAGAAGTCTTAGGTAATCAAATTATGAAATCTAATTTTAGGTTTTACTTATATATTGATTTAATTTGTTTAAGTTTTCTAAATCTTAATTCTTAATTGATTCTCTAAACATGTAATACCTACCATTTTCATATGTCATTTTCGAATATATATATATATGTGTGTGTGTGTATAATTTTAAAATTTTATTTGGCTGAATTAATTTATTTTTTGCAATAAGTATAATTTTTACTTATTTTAATTATTTTGGAATAATGATAATGATAGTAAATGAGAATGAAAAATTTCAGTGTAAAATATTGATTAAAGGATTGAGCTCCTAAATTTGTAAAAATATTCTAAGTGTTGGAAGTTAGGAATTTACAGGTCAGTAGCGAATTGCGTAAGTTGGGTTAAAGTGTTTTCAGCCGGCATTGGCGAGCTGGCCTTGCCAAGAGGCTTTGCCGAGTTGGCCTTGCGAAGAGGCCTTGCCGAGTTGGTTTCACGAAGAAGAAGTGCGAGCTGGGAGTGCGAAGAGGAGAATACGAGGTGAGAATGCAAAGAGGGAAGTGCGAACCGGCACTACGAAAAGGGAATGCCGAAGAGGAAATACGAAGAGGAAATACGAGGAGGAAATGCGAAGAGGGAATGGCGAAGAGGAAAGGCGAAGAGGAAATGGCAAAGAGGAAAGGCAAAGAGGAAATGGCGAAGAGGAAATGGCGAAGAGTAAAGGTGAAGAGGAATTGCGAAGAGCAAAGTGCGAAGAGGAAACGCGAAGAGGGAAGTGCGAAGAGGCATATGCGAGCCAGCATAGGCGAGCTGACTTGTGCGAAGTGGAATAGCGAGCCGGTAATGCGAGAAGGCATTGGCGAGCTGGGATTGGCGAGCTGGCAAACTCGCGAGCTTTAATAGCGGATTGGAATTAGCGGAGCGAAATGAATTAATTCTGTTACTGAGGCAGTAGCCTATATTTAAGAGGCAATAACTTATTATTATAAAGGGGCAGTAAGTGAGGAAATTAAAAACACTTAAACCTTTTATTTCTTTTTCTGCTCCCGTGACCTGTGTGTTTGTCTTCTCTTCCAAAGGAGCTGAATACTGTTTCTTCTTCTTCATCATCGTTTTAGCGATTTCTCCATCAAAATTTCTGGAGAAAATTAGTAGAAACCATTCATAGAATCTGTGCACATCTCTTGTTCGTTCTTAGCTAGTGGAAACGGGCTGGAAAATATTTTAGGGCAGTGAAGATAAATTTCTGCTGTTGACACTCATTTGAGGTAAGTGACGATTTGTTAGATTTTATTGACTTAATAGATATTATTGAGGTTAGAATAAATGGGTTTAGTGTTATTTTACATAGATTAACACTAAATAATTGAAATCCCTAAACTCTAGGGTTATATGGAATTTTGAAATATGATATGGTAGGATAGTGCTGGCATTCATAAATTGATGATGGAATTTGCTAATTGGATATAAGTAGGCAGTAAATTGATGATCAATTTGATGTGGAATTATAGATTTTGGAGACTGAATTTTTCAAGTAGCCAAATTGGGGATTTTGGAGGAAATTGGTGAATTTGACTAAGTTATTGTCTATTAGAAAATTGAGGTGAGTTTTACATGCATCATTTATCCTATTAAATTTGCCTAATTGATTGTTGGACACCATTTGGGAAAAACCTCCAAATGGCTGAACCATGAGTTGTGGTACTTTTGGATCCCCTTTAAATTTGTATCCATATTTCTTTGTTAAATAAACCATTTATTGTTATATAACCTTGTTTCATTGATATTTCTTATTGGATTAACGAACCGTATTTTCTTGTCTCATGAGCCTTATTTTGTCTTATGAATACTAAACCTATTATTGATTGATATTGGATATTGTATATGGCATAACCATTATTGATATTGGATATTGATATGATTGATACTGAACTGAACTGATTGATTGACTGAATCCAGATGCCATTGTTGTAAATGGTATCCCTTGTTATTACCCTTGATATGGTTATGGCAGAACTTCTGATTCGACAGGGGAGTAGGAAAATATTGTGGACCTTGTGCACATTGTAGATTTGTACCCTAGCTGGGAAGGGTTATGGTCTCGGTCATAGGGCCTAATCAGCCTTATGTTTATTTGCCCTATTATGGATGATCTAGGACCTACATGGTCCAACGCATTTGATTGTTTGGAGATTGTATGATTTCTTTTCATGCAGTCCATCCCTGTATCTGTCATCCCATATATGATACCAAACTTATATGTTGAATTATTGGCTATATTGTACCTCGACATTGATTCGGTACTTGATTATCCTATTGATCGATACATTTGCTATAAAATACCTATTATTTATTGCGATGCATGTGAATTCACTGAGTATCATCTATACTCACCCCATTTCATTGTTTGCCCTTTAAGGAGAGGATTAGAGTAGCAGAATCTAGACTTGTACTTCTCTGGAAATTCTGCCACTAATTTCAAATGTATTGACAGTTCCTTTATTTTGATCAATATATATATTTTGGCATTCATAATCTAGCTGCTCCATAGGTATGTACGGGTTAGCTAGGAAATGAACATATAACTAATATTAGTTATGTTAAATGGATGATATATAATTAATGGCATATTTTGTGGATTCAGATATTTATATGATATTATCAGAATGTATGACAGAATAATATTTTGAATGATAATTATGATTACGATTTGCATAATATATTGAATTGACTAGATTGATATGACTGATAAGGGTTCTACGGGTGCCGGTCACCATTAGCATCTCCCGTGCCCTAGGACCGTCGCGGCTTGGAAAATCGGGTCGTAACAGATATTGGAAAATTGGTAGTACTTGAGATTGAATTTTAATAGAAAAGAAATTCTTTAACTATTGAATTAAACTTTTGAAATTAAGAAATTTTGAATTAAAATTTTGAAATTAAAAAAGTAATTTTTAGTTAAAACTTTGAATTTATTTTAAAGTTTTTGGAAGTTCTTTTCTATTAATATTTCTTAATCACAAGACCAAAAGACTTAATCTTAGGATACTATCAGTTAAATTTCTTTTGTCTAAATCTTCTTACAAAGAATAATCAAGAAAGTTCTTAATTGTACTCTTTGAGAAAAAGAAGCATATTTAAATTGAATCAACAGTTGATTCAATAAATTTCGACTAATAAGATACTAATAGAACATTGAGGTACTTGAAGTTTAGAAATCGTTTCACAATCATCAAAAACAATGCTTGAGGGTGAATTGCCAGAGTTTGGTATATCCAAATTTAGATAATCTTTTTCTTATTATATTTTCTTGATTTAATCATTTATAGGAATTGTATGATCATATAGATTTGCTATAATCCATATAATCAATTTATGTTTACATACGTGTTGATTCTTTCTTATGTATAAAATATTTGATTATTTACAATTAAAAGTATATAAGAGTTTAATTTGTACGAATTTCAGGTCTTTTTTGTAATATAGGCACCATGGCATGAAACACTCATAATCACCTTTAAATTTGGCTATTTTATCAATATAATGTATATTTGAACTTGTGTATAATGTATTATGACACTAGTCACAACGTTTTTAACACGCTACGAGAGGATGGCGAGAAAAAAAAATTAAAAATGGAGTTGTCATCAACTGAATTATTTTAAAAGACTCAGTCATAAATTTTTAAAAATTTAACCTGTTAAACTAAAATTTGGGTTCATGAGTCGCAGATGTATAGAGAAGATATTAAACAATTTACACATTAATTTTCAAAATATTAGATTAGCATTAAATATTTTATTCTTTATTATTTATACAATGCAATTATTTTCTTTTCTTTTTAACCTTAATACATAGCTTATTTTTTAAAATTAAAATTAATTATGAAAATGGAAATATGATTTGATTTAAATTTAGTTGGACTTATTGATATTAACTTATTATTATTTTAGAGATGTTCAATTAATTAAAATAAAATTGCACTTTTAAATAAAAATAAATAAGTATTAAACTAATTTTAAAAATTGAAAATGACATTCACAAAACTTAAAAACCTATATATATATATATATATATATATATATATATATATAAAACCCAAAACAGTAGCTATAATCCAATTTTGACGGAGTCATTTTTAAAATTTTTGAGGGCTCCGATATTATTTTTTTCAGAAACTATTAAAAGAAGAATTAATCTTGACTATAAATTATAATTAAAATAATTTAATTTTAGGGCTCAAAAATTTGATAATTGAATACAACTAATTATCAAATTAAATTTATTTTCAACATTGAAATTATAACTATTTTAAATTCAAAAATTAAAATTTAAGACTAAAATGAGATACTCATTGAATTAAACTTGCTTTTAGAATTATCAATTTCAAATCAAACCAAAATTAAAAAATTTAATTTTAATTTTCCTCACCAAGAATTAACCATCGTTAATTATTCTATTAATTTTAGAGATCTAATTATCATCATAACCCAAAATATATTTAAATAAAAACAAAAACTAAAATAAACTCAAAGTAACATAATTAACAGTAAATAAGTAAATAAAACCAAAACATACATTTATTTTAAGCTTCAAAGTTTAACTAAGCCCTAAAAAAACGAAATTAAAATTAATAAAATTCCGTAATAGGGTTCTGACATTTAATAAAATTCAGATGAAGCCCTTTTTCATAGCAGCTAAATGATTCTTTTACAAATTTTGAAGATAGCGGTCACTGGTTAAGCTTTGTAAATCAATGTATCTACTTATCAGGTAATAAGAAATCAGACAAAACAAGTTTTACACTACTATCTTGTCACGACTCAACTTAGGAGCCGCGACGGTCCTAAGGTACGGGTGATACTTATACTACCAGTACCACGAAGAAACCAAATGACTATATTATATGGCATGCAATACAATAATAAGCTCATTATAGCTTGACAATTTCATAAAAATTTAGGCAGCATCTCCTTTATATAAGGAGTATGCCCAGCTGAAAAACATGCATATAAACACTTCTACTAAATACTTCCATCTCTATTCTCAATTCAATGATCCCTCTGGATTTCCAATATCAACTCAATATAACCACATTTGCATATCAAGCAGTTTCCACATATACCATATCATAAACATCCATAGGATAATTATTATGCAAAATTATAAAGATGCAAGCACAAACATATATGTATGCTACTCTTTAATTTACAGTACCATGGGACTTATATACTGTACAAATATTCACATATATCTTTTGGAACTTTGAATCTTTACATGATCAGCTAATATTATTCCAAGGCAAGAGTAAGGAATGCCAATGGAATGCATGCCTTACTGAAGACCTGGAAATGATAACCACCGAAAGGAGTGAGTATAAAAATACTCAGTGAATCCAAATGTATAAAAATGCAGTAAATGATCATGAAACATTGGCTAATCAAATGTGGCTTATAGAATCAACATAAGATAGTAAATGGATAATAAAACCAGTATCTGTATACATATCAATATAG
>CANXYC010503997.1:0-13614 GCA_948193065.1 Aleurites moluccanus
TTTGTGGGCATTTTATATTCTAAACAAGAACCATGATTCGATTTGTGATATGATTTGATAGTGCTAATTATTATAAGCACTCATGTTCCTTCAAGTAAAACTTGAGATTCTTTCATACCCATTTATATCTAAATATATGCATATGATTGTGATTTGATATTCAGATTCTTGATTCATGATGTTCATATCTTACTGAGTTGAAGGCTCACCCCTCTTCTGTGGATTTCAGGTAATAGTGTAGCTCGGGAGGGAGTTAATAGACAAGATCCAACTTCTTGACTCGTTCTTCCAAGAAGCCTACATTGTAATTATTCTGAAATATGACTATGTATATTCATTAAATGGTATTATGACACAATATGTATTGGAAGTATACTCTAGAGCTCCATAGTTAGTTATCTGAGGATGCTTATATATATGATGTATGAATTGTTATCTTTTGGGTACTCTTGTTCCTTAGTGATGTGAGATGCATCTTTTGATTGGTAAGGAACAAGAGAAAATTATGAAATGATATAGTAAAGAAATGAGTTATGTTTATAGGGATTATGAATATGATATTATATGATATTATAATTGATAAAATTATGCATGAGATCCAGGATTTGTGAGTTCTACGGGTTTATGGTGGCTTTAAGCCTACCCTTGCCCTAGGACCATCACACCACTGGAGTTGGGGTGTGACAGAGGTGGTATCAGAGCTATAGGTTTATAATCCTTAGCATAGAAGATAGATAGAGATGCATGAGCACTAGTATAAGTATTGATTAAGATAGCTACGGAGCATAGGATCATGTCTCGTCCAATTGTGTATTCCTTTGGTATTTATAACTGCGTTAAGTATGCGTAGTGAGTCTGATAATGTTTGTTCTTCTTATTAGTATCGACATGCCTCCGTGTCATGGTAGAGGCCGAGGCCGAGGCCGTCCTAGGCGAGAATTACCTTCTGAAGCAGGTTCAGTATGAGGGAATAGAGGAGATGAGGTTCCTCCTGTGTCACTAGTAGATATGGCTCATATGGCACAACAGTTAGATCAGCTGCAGAGAAACTATGAGGTATTAGCTGAGTTTATTACTCAGCAGAGGCAGCAGCAGGCTCCTCCAGTATAGGTAGATCCAGAAATCCCTGTTCCTCCGGTAGTTCCACCACCGGTAGTGCGTCAAGAAGAAGAGGTATCCTTTAAAAGATTTCTCAAGCTTAAGCCCTCATAATACAATGGGGAAGTGGATCCTACCGATTTCTTAGAAGAAATGGAAGAGAAAGTGCAAATTCTAAGGATACCTGATAGATGAGCCATTGAATTTGTGGGTTATTTGATGAAGGATGAAGCAAAAGATTGGTTCAAGAGAAGCATTTCTGGTATGCTTCGGGATAATGAAGATTTATCATGGGAGAGATTCAGAGAATTGATCCTTGATGAGTTTCTTCCAGAGAGTGTAAGGGACGCTAAATCCATTGAGTTTGAAATGTTGGTTCAAACTCCAGGTATGACTGTGTCAGCGTATGCAAAGAAATTTAGCCAGTTGAGTAAGTTTGCTCCATCTCTTGTGCCTACAAAAGCAGCACGAATTCAAAGGTTTCGTAGGGGACTTATAGCTCTATTGTTTAAAATTTTGGCTACTCTTGAATTTGATTCTTACTCCAAGCTAGTGGACAAAGCAAGAATAATTGAGAACAGAGAAATAGAAGCCAGATCAGAGAGGGAAGAGAAGAAGAAGGCTAAAATTGGAAGTTCTTCTAGGCAGGATAGTGGGGTAAAGAGTATGAATGTTTTTCCTCAATCAGTTGTTCGAGGGGGATATAGAGGACCATAAGGGAGATCCCAGCAGAGATCGAATCCCTCTAGATTTGTTTTTCAAGTGAGCTATAGTGCAGCCAGTTCCGTACAACCTAGGACTAATCCTTTTTATCCCACTTGTGGTAAGCTTCATAGAGGACTTTGCTTCTTTAGATCAGGTGCATGTTATGGGTGTGGATAGCATGGTCATCTCCTTAAGGATTGTCCATAGCCTTCTTTTTGTAATATCTACCATTTTGTAGTATTTTTATTGATTTTGTATATTTGGAGATTTATTAAAATTTTAAATGTGAATGTTGAGAATTTCAGAAATTTTTAATTTTTGATGCTGCAGGATTTTTTGATGATAATTTCATGTTCTTAAAGACATATTTGGTAAAGTGTAAAACATGAAAGTTGTGAGTTTTGTCTTGATTATAATTCTATAAAATGGTTTGGCAAAATTCTGTGTGTGTGATGAGTTGTATCTATTTAAGCAAGGTTGGTCTGGTTGAGAGATTCTGCAGGGATGCAGTGCAAGTTTGAAATTACTGGGAATGACTGAGGCAGAATTAGCTAAAGGTGTGAACATAAAAAATGTTCCTTTATGTGTTGTAAAGATGATTGTAAAATTTTAGAATTTTTGGATAAGCGTATCTCAGTGTAGAATGGGTTTTATCAGACCTGTTAGGAGATTCTAAGGCAGCAAGTCTAGGTGACATTTGGAGAGTCACCATGGTCTGTGTGTTGGTCCATTGGATTTGAAATTTTGATATGTTGTGCCCATGCATGTTAATTTTAAGTGATAAAAAGAATTAGTAAGTTTGGATATTTGTAGCTCATTTGTAAGCTGGCTAAGTGTAGGATGTCCAGCCAGGGTTTTAACTTAGAGGAATTTAGTTTTGGCGAGCCAGCAAAATGAGAGGAGGCATTTTGTGAAGTGGCAAAATGGCGAGGTGAGTTTGCCGAAGTGGTAATTCACGAAGAGGAAGTTGGCGAAGAGCTTTGGCGAAGAGGAAAGGCGAAGAGGATTTGGCGAAGAGGATAAGGTGAGGTGGTATTATGCGAAGAGGCAGTATGCGAAGAGGCAGTATGTGAAGTGACAGTTCGCAAAGAAGCGACAAGGCGAAGAAGCGAAGAAGCATTGCCGAGGTAGCATATGCGAGGAAGAGTTCGCGAGGAGAGTCTGGCGAGGCAGCATACGTGAGGTAGCATATGCGAGCTGGAATAGTGAGGAGTCAATGCCGGATCAAGTTTGGCGAGCTGGAAAGTGCGAGCTGGGAATGCGAAGTGGGAATGGCGAGCTGGTTAGGCGAGGTAGCTTTGCCGAGGCAGGTCTGGCGAGGCGAGCTGGCTAGCGTGTTTCTGGGCAGAGGTCTATTTAACCCCCCAGCAGCCAGAATCGTTTTTCATGATTCTTCTTTCCATCTTTCTTCATTAATTTTAGTCCTTTCTTAGATTTGTTTCATTTTATTTTCTAAGGCATTAATAATCAAATTAATGCATTAGACTTCTAGATTAGTCAATATTAAGGCAAAAATTATCAGATTGAGCAAGGAATCTCAGAAATTTCAATTTGAAGAAAATAAGGTAAATTTTCTTCTCAAACTATTTCCTTTGGATTTATTTAAGTCTATGGGTTAGAATAATTAATACTGGGTAAATAGAATTTATTGCTAGCAATTTGCAGTCATTAATGGTAATTAATATGGGAGAAATTTGGAGGTTGAGACTGTTATGAACAGTAACTCCGAAAATTAAATGCAGAAATTTCTTAAATAGATTAATGAAATTGTTGTTGGGAATTAAGAATAGAGACTCTAAGATAATTAATTAATGGAAAATCATGTTGAATATTATTGGTTTGAAGGAACCCAAATATTATATATTGGAAAATTTCTTAGGAGGAGAAATTCGATTTGATTGAGGAATTAAGTGAGAATATTTCTAAAGAGGAATTTAAGAGAAATTTGTATAAGAGGTAAGTATGAACATTCCATTTGATTATTGTTTTTTGAAATTAAAATGACCAAAGTATTCTTATATTTGATTATCCTATTGTATATATATTTATATATTTGTATAATGTGAATGGCTTGATCAATATTCTTGGATCAAGTTCATATGTTTCTTGCTTGTGAACCCGATTTGAATAATGTTATATGATGATGGTCTTGTGACCGATATGCTTCTTATGAGATTGAAACCCCATGACCGATGGATAGAACGCTCTTCTCAATGAGAGTAAATTCATTTGTCCATTGTGCACTTTGGGAGCCCAGCAGATAGGGTTTTTATCGGTGTTCCACCTAGAGGGGGCTATGAGCTCTAGGCGCATGCCTGGCCAAGTATGTGTGCACGTTAAGGTAGCAAGGCTACCGATACGTATGATATGATATGAGATTAGTTCTACCAGATGAGATTTGATAATGCCATTCTTTGTGGGCATTTTATGTTCTAAATATAAACCATGATTTGAATTATGACATGATTTGATATAGCCAAAATTATTGTGAGAACCATGTTTCCTTCAAGCAAAGCTTATGATTTCTTTCATACCTATATGTATTATTATTTGTTCATGACTATGATTCGATGTTCAGATATTTGATTATAATGTTCATATCTTACTGAGTTGAAGGCTCACTCCTCTTCTGTGGATTTCAAGTGATAGCTTAGCTCGTGAGGGAGCTAATAGAGAGGATCGGGCTTCTTGACTTGTTTACTCCAAGAAGCTTCATTGCAATAATTCTTTTGAGATATTTTGTATAATTATTAATGGTCTTATGATATAATATATAGTGGAGTATACTCTAGAGCTCCGTAGTTAGTCATTCGAGGATACTGGTATATTTTGATGTATGGTTGTTACCTTTTTGGGTACTCTTGTTCCTCAGTGATGTGAGATGTCTCTTTTGATCATTAAGGAATAAGAGAAAGATATGATGGATTTTAATTATATTTATGGTCATGATAGATGTATTATAAAATAATGATATTGAAATTTATTTGATGATGATGAGATTCATGATTTGTGAGTTCTACGGATTTATGGTGGCTTTAAGCCTACCCTTGCCCTAGGACCGTCGCACCACTGGAGGAGGTGTGACAGAGGTGGTATCAGAGCACTAGGTTTATAATCCTTAATATAGAAGATAAATAGAGATGCATGAGCACTAGTATAAGTGTTGATTTAGATAACTACGAAGCATAGGATCATGTCTCGTCCAGTTATATCTTCCTTTGATATGTATATCTGCATTAAGTGTGCGTAGCGAGTCTGATGTGTTTGTTCTTCTTATCAGTATCGAGATGCCTCTGCGTCGAGGAAGAGGACGAGGTCGAGGCCGTCCTAGGCGGGAAGTTCCTTCTGAAGAGGGTTCAGTAGGAGGGAATAGAGGAGATGAGGTTCCTCCTGTGCCACCAGTAGATGTGGCTAATGTGGCGCAATAGTTAGACCAGCTGCAGAGGAACTATGAGGTATTAGCTGAGTTTATTACTCAACAGAGGTAGCAGCAGGCTCCTCCTGTTCAGGCAATTCCGGATATTCCAGTTCCTCCACCCTCGCCCACAGTGGTACATCAGGTTGAGGAGGTATCTTTTGAGAAGTTTCGAAGCTCAAGTCTTCAGAGTATCGAAGTGAGGTAGATCCTACCAATTTTCTGGAAGAGATAGAAGAGAAGATCTAGATTTTAAGGATTCCTGATAGGAGAGCAATTGAATTTGCTGGTTATTTGATGAAAGCTGAAGTGAAAGATTGGTTCAAGAGAAGCATTTCTAGTATTCTTCGAGATAATGAAGAGTTGTCATGGGAGAGATTTAGAGAAATGGTCCTTGATGAATTTCTTCCGGAGAGTGTAAGGGATTCTAAAGCTATAGAGTTTGAGAGGTTGGTTCAGACTCTGGGTATGACTGTATATGAATATGTAAAGAAGTTTAGCCAGCTGGGTAAGTTTGCTCCAGCTCTTATGCCTTCTGAAGCGGCATGGATTCAGCGGTTCCATAGGGGATTGATGGCTCCGTTATTTAAAGTATTGGCTGCTCTTGAGTTTGATTCCTATTCCAAGCTAGTGGATAAGGCAAGAGTGATTGAGAACAGAGAAATGGAAGCTAGATCCGAGAGAGAAGAAAAGAAGAAGGCTAAGGTTAGAAGCTCTTCTAGGCAAGACAGTAGGGTGAAGAGTATAAATATTGTGTCTCAATCAGTTGCTAGAGGGGGATTTAGAGGGCCATTAGGGAGATTTCAGCAGAGGCTGAATTCCTCCAGATTTGTTCCTCAAGTGAGCCATAGTGCAGCTAGTTCAGCACTACTTAGGACTAATCCTTCTTGTCCTACTTGTGGTAAGCTTCATAGAGGACCTTGCTTCTATGCATCAGGCGCATGTTATGGATATAGACAGCATGACCATCTTTTTAAGGATTGTCCACGGCCTTCTTTTGAAGTTAGGCAGCAGGCTTCTCAGGCTTCGGTTCAGATGAGCAGAGAGAGGAGCATTGGTTAGCATCAAGGAGGAGGTCGAGGTAATTTGGGCAGAAATGTTGAAGCTAGCAGAGGATCAGGTCAGCATGAGTCTCAGACTTCTGGATCAGCTCCGATGGGTAGAGGGAGAGGGAGAGTTTTTGCCTTGGCACAGCATGAAGCCTAAGCATCCAACACTGTGGTTATATGTATTCTTCCGATTCAAGCCTTAAATGCTAGAGTTTTGTTTGATTCGGGAGCTACGCATTCATTTGTATCATCCTGCTTTGCTAAGAAGTTGCATGTGCCTTGTGTTTTGCTTGAGAATGTGTTGGTGGTGTCTACTCCTTTGGAGGAAGAGATTGAGGTTCAGAACTCCTATCCATCCTGTATGGTTAGTATAGGTGGCAAGAACTTGGATGCATATTTGATTGAATTGCCAGTATTGGAGTTCGATGTAATCTTGGGCATGAATTGGTTATCTAAGCATTATGCCATTATTGATTGCAATGGGAAGAAGCTTGTCTTTAAGCCACCTTCGGGTGAGAAATTTGAGTTCCAAGGGGAACGGAGAGAAGTAATATACAATGTGATATCTGCCACTGGGGTAAGGAGATTGTTGAGGAAGGGTTGCCAAGGATATTTGGCATATGTTCGGGATACTAATAAGGAAGTGAAGAGTATGGAGCAGATTCCTATAATCAATGAGTTCCCGGATGTATTTCCTGAAGAATTGCCTGGTTTGCCACCTGATAGGGAGATAGAGTTCGGTATAGAGTTACTACCTGGCACCAGTCTGATTTCTATTCCTCCCTACCGTATGACACTAATGGAGTTGAAAGAGTTGAAGACTCAGTTGCAAGATCTGCTTGACAAGGGATTCATTAGACCCAATAGTTTACCATAGGGAGCACCTGTACTCTTTGTGAAGAAGAAGGACGGTTCTATGAGGCTATGCATAGACTACATGAAGCTTAATAAGGTGACCATCAAGAACAAGTATCCTTTGCCAATGATTGAGGATTTGTTTGATCAGCTGCAAGGTGCAAGTCATTTCTCCAAGATAGACTTGAGATCGGGATACCATCAATTGAGAATTCAGAATGAGGATGTATTGAAGACTGCATTCCGGACCCGATATGGACACTATGAGTTCTTAATGTTGCCATTTGGATTGACTAATGCACCAGCTGCATTCATGGATTTGATGAATAGGGTGTTCAGGCCAATCTTGGTCAAGTTTTTCATTGTGTTTATTGATGACATTCTGGTATATTCTAAGAGTAAAGAAAAGCATGAAGAGCATCTTAGAGTTGTGTTGCAGATTTTGAGGGAGCATCAGCTGTTTGCCAAGCTTTCGAAGTGTGAATTTTGGCTTGAGAATGTGGGCTTTCTGGGGCATATAGTGAGCAAGGAAGGGATTAGAGTTGATCCTAAAATGGTTGATGCAATTCTTAGTTGGCCTAGACCCACGAATGTTTCAGAAGTCAGAAGTTTCTTGGGTTTGGCAGGCTACTATAGGAGATTTGTTCAAGACTTCTCCAATATTGCAGCTCCTTTGAGCAAGCTCACTCAGAAGCAAGTTAAATTTCTCTGGTCAAATGCATGTGAAGAGAGCTTTCAGAAGTTAAAGACTTGTCTCACCACAGCACCTATTTTAGCTTTGCCGACGGGTGAAGGAGGATATGTATTGCGATGCATCGCGAGTAGGGCTTGGTTGTGTGCTTATACAGCATGGAAGAGTGATAGCTTATGCTTTAAGGCAGTTAAGGAAGCATGAGATGAACTATCCCACTCATGATCTTGAGATGGTTACAGTAGTGTTTGCATTGAAGATCTGGAGACACTACTTATATGGTGAGAAGTGTGAGATTTTTACATATCATAAAAGTTTGAAGTATATCTTTCAACAGAAGGATCTTAACCATAGGCAAAGAAGATGGGTTGAATTGCTTAAGGATTATGACTGTGAAATCTTATATCATCCAAGGAAAGCCAACGTTGTAGCGGATGCACTGAGCAGGAAGTCCTTGGGGAGCTTATCCCATATTCAAGTGAGTAGAAGGTCTCTAGTGAGGGAAGTACAGAGATTGCATGATATGGGAATCAGTTGGGAATTGTCAGATTCAGGAGTGTTGTTGGCAAATTTCCAAGTCAAGCCGATTCTCATAGATCAAATTAGAGAAGCTCAAGATAGAGACCCTCAGTTGTTGAAGATAAAGAATGATGTGGGGTCAGAAAAAGCTCCAGGATTTCATGTGGTTGATGGCTTGTTAAGGTATGGTGGTAGGCTATGTGTTCCAGCAATTGATGGGTTGAGAGATATGATTCTTAAGGAAGCACATCATGCCAAGTATAATGTGCATATAGGTGCAACAAAGATGTATCATGATATCAAGAATTCATATTGGTGGAATGAAATGAAAAGGGATGTTACTGAGTATGTGGCCAAGTGTTTGACTTGTCAGCAAGTCAAGTTTGAGCATCAGAAACCATCTAGATTACTCCAAGAGTTGCCATTGCCGGAATGGAAATGGGAAAGAGTGACCATGGATTTTGTGGTCGGATTGCCAAGAACTTCAAGAAGCTATGACTCGATATGGGTCATTATGGATAGATTGACCAAGTCGGCTCATTTCCTACCAGTTAAGGCAACCTATGGAGTTTCTCAGTATGCCCAGATTTATATGGATGAGATTGTTAAGCTTCATGGAGTACTAGTTTCAATCATATCAGATAGAGGTACTCAGTTTACCTCAAGATTTTGGCAGAAATTGCAAGAGTGTTTGGGTACTCAACTTGATTTCAGCACGGCTTTCCATCCATAAACAGACGGGCAATCGGAGAGGACCATCCAAACTCTAGAAGACATGCTAAGGATGTGCATTCTAGACTTTGAAGGAGCTTAGGATGCTTACTTGCCATTGATTGAATTTGCCTACAATAACAGCTATCACTCCACAATTCAGATGTCTCCTTATGAAGCTTTGTATGGAAGGAAGTATAGATCTCCTTTATGTTGGGATGAAATTGGAGAGAAGCGTATTGAAGGATCGGAATTGATAAGGTATATTTTCGAAAAGGTTCCATTGATTCGAGAGAGATTAAAGACAGCTTTCAATCGCCAAAAGAGTTATGCCGATCTGAAAAGAAAGGATCTTCAGTTTTCCATTGGAGATCTTGTATTTCTAAAGATTTCTCCAATGAAGGGAGTTCTATGGTTTGGCAAGAAAGGTAAATTGGGCCTTTTGAGATTTTAAGCAGAGTTGGGGAGGTTTCCTACAAGTTGGCTTTGCCTCCTAGCATGGATAAGGTACATCCGGTATTCCATGTATCGATGCTTCGGAAGTATGTAGTCGATCCTTCCCATGTGCTGCAAGTGCCGGAAGTGGATCTTCAACCGGATTTGTCATATGAAGATATCCCAATTGTAATTGTAGATCGAATGGTTAAGAAGCCAAGGAATAAGGAGATACCCATAGTTAAGGTTTTGTGGAGAAACCAAGCTATGGAAGGACGTACATGGGAGAGTGAGCAAAGCATGCAAGAAAGATATCCCCATTTATTTCATATTTGAGGCAGCTTATTATAAATTCGAGGAAAAATTTATATAAGGGGGGAAGAATGTAATATCTGTCATTTTTGTTGTGTTTTTATTGATTTTGTATGTTTGGAGATTTATTAAAATTTTAAATATGAATATTGAGAATTTCAGGAATTTTTTATTTTTGATGCTGCAGGATTTTATGATGATAATTTCATATTTTTAAAGACATAATTTGGTAAAGTATAAAATATAAAAGTTGTGAGTTTATATCTTGATTATAATTATGTAAAATGGTTTGGTAAAATTCTGTGTGTGTGATGATTTGTGTCTATTTGAGCAAGGCTGGTCTGGTTGAGAGATTTTGCAGGGATGCAGTGCCTGTTTGAAATTACTGGGAATGACTGAGGAAGAATTAGCTAAAGGTATGAACATGAAAAATGTTCCTTTGTGTGTTGTGAAGATGACTGTAAAATTTTAGAATTTTTAGATAAGTGTATCTCAGTGTAGAATGGGTTTTATTATACCTGTTCTGAGAGATTCTAAGGCAGCAAGTCTGGGTGAATTTGGAGAGTCACCATGGTCTGTGTGTTGGTTCTTTGAATTTGAAATTTTGATATATTGTGCCCCTGTATGTTGATTTTAAGTGATAAAAAGAATTAGTAAGTTTGGATATTTGTAGCTCATTTGCGAGCTGGCTAAGTGTGGGATGTCCAGGCAGGATTTTAACTTAGAGGAATTTGGTTATGGCGAGCCAGCAAAATGAGAGGAGACATTTTGCAAAATGGCGAAATGGCGAAGTGGCGAGGTGAGTTTGCTAAATTCGCGAAAAGGAAGTTGGTGAAGAGCTTTGGTAAAGAGCTTTTGAGAAGAGGAAAGGCAAAGAGGATTTGGTGAAGAGGAAAGGCGAAGAGGATTTGGCGAAGAGGATAAGGCGAGGTGGCATTATGCGAAGAGGCATTATGCGTAGAGCCAGTATGCGAAGAGGGAATGTGCGTAGTGGCAGTATGTGAAGAGGGAATGTGCATAGCGGCAGTTCGCGAAGAAGCGATGAGGCGAAGAGGCGAAGAAGCATTGCCGAGGTGGCATATGCGAGGAAGAGTTTGCGAGGAGAGTTTGGCGAGGCAGCATACGCGAGGTAGCATATGCGAGTTGGAATAGCAAAGAGTCAATGTCGGATCAAGTTTGGCGAGATGGAAAGTGCGAGCTGGGAATGTGAAGTGGGAATGGAGAGCTGGTTAGGTGAGGTAGCTTTGCCGAGACAAGTCTGGCGAGGCGAGCTGGCTAGCGTGTTTCTGGGCAGAGGTCTATTTAACCCCCAAGCAGCCATAATCGTTTTTCACAGTTCTTCTTTCCATCTTTCTTCATTAATTTCAGTCCTTTCTTAGATTTGTTCCATTTTATTTTCTAAGGCATTAATAATCAAATTAATGCATTAGACTTCTAGATTAGTCAATATTAAGGCAGAAATTATCAGATTGAGCAAGGAATCTCAGAAATTTCAGTTTGAAGAAAATAAGGTAAATTTTCTTCTCAAGCTATTTCCTTTGGGTTTATTTAAGTTTATGGGTTAGGATAATTAATACTGGGTATATAGAATTTATTGCTAGCAATTTACAGTCATTAATGGTAATTAATGTGGGAGAAATTTGGAGGTTGAGACTGTCATGAACAATAACTCCGAAAATTAAATGCAGAAATTTCTTAAAGAGATTAATGAAATTGTTGTTGGGAATTAAGAATTGAGACTCTAAGATAATTAATTAATGGGAAATCATGTTGAATATTATTGGTTTGAAGGAACCCTAATATTGTATATTAAGAAATTTCTTAGGAGGAGAAATTCGATTTGATTGATGAATTAAGTGAGCAGATTTCTAAAGAGGAATTTAAGAGAAATTTATGTAAGAGGTAAGTATGAACATCCCATTCGATTATTGTTCTTTGAAATTAAAATGACCAAAGTATTCTTATATTTGATTATCCTATTGTATATATATTTACATACTTGTATAATGTGAATGGCTTGATCAATATTCTTGGATTAAGTTCATATTTTTCTTGCTTGTGAACCCGATTTGAATAATGTTATATGATGATGGTCTTGCGACCGATATAGTTCTTATGAGATTAAAACCCCATGACCCATGGATAGAATGCTCTTCCCAATGAGAGTAAATTCATTAGTCCATTGTGCACTTTGGGAGCCCAGCCGATAGGGTTTTTATTGGTATTCCACCTAGAGGGGGCCATAAGCTCTAGGCGCATGCCTGGCCAAGCATGTGTGCACGTTAAGGTAGCAAGGCTACCGATACGTATGATATGATATGAGATCAGTTCTACTAGATGAGATTTGATAATGCCATTCTTTGTAGGCATTTTATGTTCTAAATATGAACCATGATTTGAATTATGACATGATTTGATATAGCCAAAATTATTATGAGAACCATGTTTCCTTCAAGCAAAGCTTATGATTTCTTTCATATCTATATGTATAATTATTTGTTCATGACTATGATTCGATGTTCAGATATTTGATTATAATGTTCATATCTTACTGAGTTGAAGGCTCACTCCTCTTCTGTGGATTTCAGGTGATAGCTTAGCTCGTGAGGGAGCTAATAGAGAGGATCGTGCTTCTTGACTTGTTTACTCCAAGAAGCTTCATTGTAATAATTCTTTTGAGATATTTTGTATAATTATTATTGGTCTTATGATACAATATGTAGTGGAGTATACTCTATAGCTCCGTAGTTAGTCATTCAAGGATACTAGTATATTTTAATATATGGTTGTTACCTTTTTGGGTACTCTTGTTCCTCAGTGATGTGAGATGTCTCTTTTGATCATTAATTTTGATCATTAAGGAACAAGAGAAAGATATGAAATGATAATAGAAAGAGATGATTGATTTTAATTATATTTATGGTCATGATAGATGTATTATAAAATAATGATATTGAAATTTATTTGATGATGATGAGATTCATGATTTGTGAGTTCTACGGGTTTATGGTGGCCTTAAGCCTACCCTTTTCCTCGGACCGTCGCACCACTGGAGTTGGGGTGTGACACTGACCTCATGCTTCTCAGGCTACAGTTCAGATAAGTAGAGAGAGGAGCATCAATGAGCAGCCAGTAGGAGGTAAAGGTAATTTGGGTAGAACTGTTGAGGCTGGCAGAGGATCATGTCAGCATGAGTGTTAGGCTTCAGGATCAGCTCCTATGGGTAGAGGCAGAGGGAGAGTTTTTGCCTTGCCACAGCACGAAGTCCAAGCATCCAATACAGTGGTTATAGGTATTCTTCCGATTCAAGCCTTAAATGCTAGAGTATTGTTTGATTCGGGAGCTACGCATTCATTTGTATCATCATGTTTTGCTAAGAAGTTGCATGTGCCTTGTAAATTGCTTGAGAGTGTGTTGGTTGTTTCTACTCCTCTATAGGAAGAGATTGAAGTTCAGAACTCCTATCCATCCTGTGTGGTTAGCATAGGTGGCAAGAACTTGAATGCGGATTTGATTGAATTGCCAGTGTTGGAGTTTGATGTGATTTTGGGCATGGATTGGTTGTCTAAGCATTATGCCATTATAGACTGTAATGGGAAGAAGCTAATCTTTAAGCCACCTTCGGGTGAGGAATTTGAGTTCCAAGGGAAACGGAGCGAAGTGCCATACAATGTAATATCTGCCATTGGGGCAAGAAGGTTGTTGAGAAAGGGTTGCCAAGGATATTTGGCATATGTCCGGGATACTTGTAAGGAAGTGAAAGGCTTGGAGCAGATTCCTATAGTCAATGAGTTTCCGGATGTATTTCCTGAAGAATTACCTGG